>UELU01143629.1:118172-157161 GCA_900490025.1 Megastigmus dorsalis
AAGAGTACGGTATGGAATCATAACATTTACAAATTGAACGTAGTTTTTTCTCGTCATTTCTCCTCGTACACGGGACAAACGTTTCCTTGTTTATTCTTTTTATTATTTCATATCTGTTCTCTTTTTTCCCCTTTTTCGTTCTCCTCGTAGTAAATATATTACAAGTGCCGCGAAGACGAACGTCATTTTCATTAATTATTAATATTTTCTTTCTTTTTTTTTGCCTCCCTCTCTCATCTCTCCAGACTTAACCGCACATGCAAAATCCATAAAGGGTTTTCAGGGGCCTTCCCATTGGCCACCGCTCGCTGGGCCTAAGAAGTCCCCTGAAAACGTTAACGCGAAAGCGCACTTTCCCATAACGTTTTATAATATTCCCTAATGCGAGTTTTTCCTATGTACATATTATTAATTGTCTCGTTTTTTCTTTTTCGATTTCGAAGGTGACTGTTTTTTTTTTCTTTACAGTCAATGCTAATTTCTTTCGCACTCTCCGATTACTTTCTTTCCCTCTTTCTTTCTACGTTTCTTTTTCCTGTTTCTCTGTATTTTTTTTGTATAAATTGGTTGCAACAATCGTCGCTTTTTCCTATACTCGCGTTTCTCGACTTTTATGTATTCGTTTCGCTTTTATCATGCAGCTTTCCTTCGTATCAAATTTAGTTCGAATATTTTTTCTCGTAATAGGAAAAACGACGTGAAATTCTTGCGAAGACTTTGTCCAATTTCAATCTCTTACAATATTTTATTTTGCGTGCTTTCTTGCTGCATGTATTTCGGCGATGCTGTTTGTTAATCTCCCTTTACGATCAATGATGGGTAGGAAAACTTTGTATTTTTTATACGATAATCAAAAGGGAAGAACTTGGAGTTTTTTATTTACTTTTTTTTTTGCCTTTTTTTAGATAAAAAATGCGAAAGAGCGAGACATGAGAAATGTCGTAAAAATTGGCGCAATAATGGAAAAGTGAGATGAAGATCCCTTGACTTTTTATTTCGACACGCGAATAACGAGGGACTCTTATATATGTGTATATATTTATATTTATATTTATGTATAATCATTTAATGCAAGTTCTCATTCGAATTATGTTATTTACTGGACGTTCAAGTTTCAATTCGTTTGTTGAATCTTAATATATTTTTCCGTTATTCTTTCATCCACTTACTATTTCATCATTGAAAAAAACGTGCATCACGGTGTGCATAGTGTATTATCTACAAATTCGATAGTCTGAAAAGAAGAAAACTGAGCGATACATGTCGAGTGCAAAAGTCAAATTGTCTCAAGTCTGTGTGCGTCTTGCGAATTTTTGCTGAATGACGAAAGTTAATATCCGAGATGCTGATACAGCGAGTTTCATTATCGTTCTATCGTTTCCTTTCTTTCATTTTTCACTGAAATAGTAACACGACTGTCATATTTGCTACCGTTTTCTTGCTTTGTTTTCTAATCTCTAGTACGTATAAAAATTCTATTTATTTAACTATTTACAACCTCTAAACTATGGAATATTTACAATATCGGAGAGAAAATTGGAGGATTTACAACTAGTCAATTGTCTGCATATTTATAAGAGTTGTATATTTACATATGCAGTGAATTTTCGATGCGATCCCCTCAACATTTCGTTTACTTGCATTCAACATGTTTAACGCGAGGTCGAATAAAATTGTAAGGCCTAGTCATCGAGTATCACGGCAATATTAAAACATTTTTTTTTGTTTTTTTTTTTTTGAAAAATAGTATCGACTTATATTCAATGAAGGCATTCGATATCCTTTTATCGATTGTGAGTATCGTCAAATGTTTAGGAAATCGCATCGAGGAATTAAATTGCATAACCCGCATTCGCTGCCAATTAAGAGTTCATCAAGCAACGGGCCTCCATCGCAGCGAATGCAGTCTGCACGAATTACGATTGTTTATGTGATTTATTACTTTTTTTTTTTTAATTAGAAAATCTATTTAATCTCACTTTTCTTTTAAACCGTACTTAACATTTTCGACAGTTAAAAATTATGCAGCAGCGACATTGATTCATTCTTAATAACTTTTTCGTTTTAAAGCCACGATTTTGGATAGTTTTTGTTCGTAACTCAGTATCGAAAGTCCAGCCTATGCAAATCAATAGAAATTTGTTAAAAGACAATATTTTGTGATATCCTCTTCCGGAATTCGTAAGTTAAACAACTTTCATTTTTAACCCATAAACCCAATAAAATTATCGTATCTTATAATAAATAGTTATCACGTTCCTTTCTACAAGTTCATCGCAATAATTATTAAATTAAAACAGTTAAAAGAAAAAAATTGTTACAAATTGAAATTTAGAATATAAATCGTGGTCCAACATTTAAAAAAAAGGTATATAGCCTTACAGCAAATAAATTACACCCAAGACAAATGCAAACACTGCCAGTCAAAATTGTATCCTAATAAATAAATGGCCACGAGTTAAAAACTACAGTTAAAAAGGAAAAAATAGCTCAGGTCGTGGATGTCGATTTTTGAAAATCTGCAAGTGTATAAAATAGCACCAGGCTAGATAATAATACATATTTTTATACTTTTAAAAGGCAAAAAATCGACAAAATATTATCAAATATCTCTAGGCATTACTTTCACTGAAAAACAAAAAATACTCGCGATACTATAAAAAAGGTCAAGACAAATCATTGACTCGCTGTTGGCGAAAGTCAGAATCGATAAATCGATTGGTACACATTTTGCTTTCACCAGTTTGTTTTCAAAATGGACAAAATTCGTACGATTATTGCTACACCATGGACAAAAATTTACGATCACTAGCCCATTGTCATGGTTCTTCTGAAGATACGCGAAATGCTGCAAAGTTATATAGAAAAAAACTTTAATAAATTTCTCTGTACCATATCCTCAGAAGACATTCTTTCATATTTTTTTTCCCTCTTATTCGATTATAAATTTTTGACAGTCTCGGGCGGAAACTGCCTGTCGGTAAAGCGAACAGCCGTCGACGAGAAAATCACAAGTGTATGTTTTTTTTGTGTACCGCGTGAGTACATAAAGAACCACGAGAGCGCAATCTACAACGTTGGCAATTGAAAGGGGTGTGGGTCCTATACCTTCTTGTTAATGTCAATGTTCTTGCGCTTTCTGCCCCTCCCCCCCCTTGCTGCCTGGTCGCTACTCACAGGATGATTGGCTGGTGGCTCATTGTCTGACGAGGTTGGGACGTCCTTTGGACTTGTTTGCCCGGTCGCGGATGAGTATCTCTCAATGTAAGACGACCACTTCTCTGTCGTTGACACCGATTCCCTGTCACGGTCTCTACAACTGCCCTCGACAGTCTCCTCACCCTCCGTGTCCAACAACTCTATCGTCATTTTACAATTTTTTTTATACTGCAACAAAAATTTATATTGTTATTTACATTGTCATTGTACTCAAAATTTAATTAAAACTCTGATAGATAAAAAACAGTTCTTTAATCTTAATAACAAAGATGGAAACTTACAATATATATTTTAAAGCAATTTTCTTCTGCCATTGTTTTTTCAGCTTTCCTTTGATACGTCATTTCGCTAGGGACTCTCAGGTACGCTGTCGAACACAGGCCGCCAGCTCCACTATTTTCTTTCGGTAATCTCTGCTCTCGTTGAAACAGCTCTGTACATTGTTGACACACGAGATCAGATACTAAATGTTGAAGCTAAAAACGAACGAGCCAATTAAGATTCTGAACTAAATAGTGTTAATTTATTAAAAGAAGTCGACGTTCTAACTGATTTTTACCTGTCTGACTGCGTAGGTTACCACCTTATCCAAAGTAAAAGCAATGTACGCATGAATTCCAAACATTTCCCGAAGTGTGTCTTCGTAGGCATTGCTCTCCATATTGCCGTCCAAGACATTTTTCACCATATCAAGAAAGGCTGGATAGTAATCTTCTATTTCAATTTCACCTATACAATAAAATTCCATATGTTAAAATCTCACTTAAAAAATAAAAAACTTTTTTTCCAGGATAACTCACCTTTAGGTTTTAACCTCAAAGCAACAGCGGTACTTTCTTTCCGTTGTTGCTTATACCGAGATTCTTCATTCGCGAGAGTGACCGCCCTATCGTACATCTTAGTCAATCTTTCGCAAAGTATTTGGTGTAGCCTTAGAAAGAGATACCAATTGTTGCTACCCATGAAGAGCGTGTACGCTTCTTCAGGGTCAGTGGAAAGCGCGTGTATCGGTGGTTTGATGTCCGGATCTGTTTTTATCGTAGTGGAATACGGAGCAGGCGACGCGGCTGCCTTGTTACGGTTACCCTGGAGCCCACCACCAATAGGGGGAGTCGTTGTTGTCGCAGTTTGCGTACTGTTCCCACACGTCGCCGGGTTTATGTCGTCCTTCTCATCTGAAATTTAGACAATGCATACGTAAGTAATCGTTACAATTAAAGATGAATTTGCATTAGCATTTATAAAGTTTCAACATACTATCTTCATCTTGCTCGTCGTCGCTGAGTTCTTGTCGAGGATGGAAGAAAAGATCAGGAATAAAGTGTTTTAAAAGTAGCTTAATTCGCTGCTTGTCTTCTTTATGAATAGCAGTTTGTCTTTTGACATGATGTATCAGAAGATTTGCTGCATCATCCAAAACCGATTTATCTTTGTAAGGTAAAATCAAATGTGGACTATTGCTGTTTTGATTCTCTCCGTTTTCATCAACTTGTTCGTGCCTCTGAAAATAAATACCAAAATTATTGGCACCAATAAATTAAAAATCTAAAATCAATAATTAGTTTATGACAGTAGTACAAACCTCGTCATATAAGATTTCAATTTCGTTGAATAAACTCTTCGACCTGAGCGCCTTGACATCATTCTGCTTAAAATTGATGCCCTGGTGATCCAACGACTTGAGATAATACTTTTCGTTCTGCTCCCTCCAGACCTTGTTAAAGCCTTTCTGGGCTTCCCGCCACTCCTCTTCTTTACTCTTCAGTCTCCGAAGTACAACCGGTACCGCAACCATAGGATTCTTTTTAAGACCGTCAATAATGTCCGCCGCTTTCTCGCCGTATATCCTTTTTAACGCGCGTTGGTGAATGGTTGGCGAGCATCCGCCCAAGCAGTCGTCCAGCTTGAATTTCTGAAGATCCTCTTGCACCATCCTATTCATCTTTTTATGAACACCCTCGAGCACCCTGATGGTTGCGGCATTCGTTTCTATCACACCGTCCAGCTCAAACCGCTCGTCTTCGCAGCGATAAATGAACTCTTCGAATTGAGTTTTCCTTGAATAAAAATAACCACCAAATTTAATTAATTATCAAGAAACCAATTAGCCTACTCTTAAAAATATCTCAGAATTGTGATTAATCAGAACACAGTTTATAATTTAAAATACAGTAATTTCTCTTTATTTATTTCTTAAATTATATTTTAAAATCAGTTAAAGTTAAGAATATTTTTTTATAAGTAATAAATAATGTTAAGCATACCTGGACGTAACAAATGTGCTGTCTTCTGACCACGTGGGAAACGAAACCCACGTGTCATTCAAAACCTCTTTGCACAGCTGCGTCCTGCCCGTACACTTGGGCTGGACATACGATTTGGGTAGGGCACAATACGATGCGCCCAGCCTCTTACACGTTGAGTAGTCGATCTCCATCGCGAGATCGCCCTGTGGCCTATCCTGATGGCTCCTGACCACATTGTTGGGTAGCGCCTCAATGCCCACACCACTGACCACCGCGGCGCTAGTCTGATTCGTGGAGGTAGTCGACGTCGACGTGGCGGACGATTCAGGCAGGTGACCCAGAAAATCCTTGAACCATCGCAGGAGCTCGGGAAAACGGCCAAGGAATGGCGTCACCAATTGCACTAGTTCAGTCTTGGATATGATCTCTTGGTTGAATAGGACCAGGCAGCGCAGAAAGTTTTCGTACACCTCCTGCGACCTCAGTGCTTTTCGTACCTAATTTTTGAAAAATAAACGTTATTCATCAACAAATGAAATAAATAAATCGATAGAAGACAAAAAATGATTAAATAAAATATCGTTTAGTGTAACCAAGTCAATAATTATCTAGGCAGTTATTAATTTGTGGAGATAAAAATGTTCCTTTTTTAATGAAAAAAATTATAATTACACAATTAGCTTAAATATTTTATTTTTACTCAATACCAACAAAGTTATAAATACATATAACAGTTGAGAAAAGAAAAATTCCTACCTTATCAAAGAAAGCATAATCATTGAGAGTTCCGTGCTTTCCTACTTCTGCTATCGAAATGTCTCGCACTGAGGTGACCTTATGCTTCTTTGGTGGCGGTGGTCCGTGTGGTACGTGGGAGTTACCGGTGGACATGGACGTCGTGAACGAAGGACTCCTCTTCAGCTGACCGGTGCTGTGTCCGAACTTCTGGCCAGTATTGGTCATGTCTCTGACACCAGGTCGTTCGCGCTCTCGATCCCTGTCCCGATGATCTCGACTCTCGCGCTCTAGGCCCGCAGGACCCGTCGAGTCTCGGTGCTCCCTAGGCACAGGACCCGAATTGTTGTAGGTCGTCTTCAGACCTAGTGGTTTTTTCACGATTGTCGCGTGATCATTCACCGGTCCCACTTTGTTACTCTGAAACATAGCAGACTAATACCAATCAGAGTTAGAGACAGTTTATAGGAAAGGTATCTAAAGTAGTGTGGCAGACTAGTGAAAAGAAATAAGATTTCTGCACATGCGAGAAAAAGTGATGTAAACAAATACTAAACGTAAATAGCATCAGCAGGTACTGTGAGTGATCAGTTACTCGAGAACTTTTATGATTCTGTTACTCGAGATTCCTGACTCATTAATTTTCAGTCTATAAATATTCATAGAATTATTTTCTTTATTTTTACTTCTATCTTTCAGAGATAAATTATTTTTAAATAATCAAGATATCTACATTAAAATTGTTAAATATTAATGAAGTAGTTTACTTTTAAGAAAAGTGACAAAAATATTTTTTAATAATCAAATAGTTTTACTTGTATATCTAAACAATGACCTGTTGAATGCAAAATAAATAAAGAAATACATGTAAAATATAAAGACTACAGAGGAAAAAATAGTATAAGGCACAAACATTTATAAGAGACACAATATAGTTAATGCTATTCACCAGTGCACTTTGCTGGTTGGTAGCGTCAGGTAAGAACTGTCCGAACTCCAGCAGGAGATCCTCCTGATTTTCGAACAACTTAGCGACCTGACTGTAGACTTCGGCTTCGGTGAGGTGCTTTCCACTGCCAGGAATGTTACCGCCGGCTGCGCTACCGCCCATGTGACCTGATTCTTTGAGCGTCCGCTGCTCTTTTTGATACGTATGCAAGATTTCGAGAAACCGTTTGTACTTATCCGGTTGACCTTGAAATCGATTCTATACAAAATAGAAAAATAAAAATTAGAAAATTTTTGCAATGAAAAAATCAATTATAAGGTTAAAAAAAATTATGTAGAAAAATTAGTACTTTAATTTTGTTGACGTAATTGATTGCGTGATTGAATTCGACAGGTTGATTCTGTTGCGTCTGACCAGTGCTAGGAACTCCATCTTGTGCCTGACTCAAGGCCTGACTTACTGCTTGAGCTTGAGCTGTAGTAACGTGAGAATTGTTATACGGTGGAACGGGTGGCGATGCAGGTCCGTGAATAGTTAAATTATTATTTGAAATATTATTCGCAATCGGATGATGTATACTTCCGGAACTGAAAACAAAAAATTTGTAAATTTGCTAAAAAAAGTTTCAATTAAACAAAATTATTATTGTCTTTGAAATTATTGAATTGAATAATTACCCTTGCATAATTTGTACAACAGGTTGTGCCTTGGCAGGTTGAGTTGGCGGACTTGCTATGGGAGGAGATCCAACATTGACTGTACAGTGATGTTGAGAGATCGTAGATGTATGCGTGGCCGTCGGACTTGGCATACTAACTGAGACTTGGAAAGCGTATCCTTGCTCATTGGCTTGTACTTCAATTTTGTATCCTGGCGGTAAAAAAGTGTTGAAACCAACAATAAGTTCAGGATGTCCCTTAAATAGATGGCTAACCCTTGTTATAACACCTGGAGTATCTATACTTTGAGACTTGAATTCCTTCATAATATCAAGGAAATCATTGTACACCTAAAAGTAAAAAGTGAATTGAAGCAAATGGAAGTTTTGAATATTTGACTTAGTTTCTCAAATTACTGATGACACAAACCTGTGGCTGATCACTGAATTTGTACTTGACTTGATCGAGATAAGACAAAGCATCTTCCACTTTTAACCTCTGGAATTGCTGTGAATTAGCACTACTGCTACTGCTGCTCAAATTACTGACAGGAGGTGTAGGAGCCTGCACCATCTGCAAACGAATGCAGAAAATTAAAATTTACAATTGTCAAAATGAAAGATATAAATGCTTTTTAAAAGTTATTACTTTGTGTCGTATGGCAGAAGGTTGTTGCGTGTGCGATTGTGCCTGGGAACTAGGCACAGGGGCTTGGGGTCCCATGCTATGGTTCCCCGTACCACCTATGCCAGTACTGTGCAAAGTCACACTGGAAGTTATACTGCTTGATGCACATGTGGAACTTGTTGATAAATTACCAACTGTACCACTTCCCTACAATATAATTATAAAATGAGAATTGTTGGGTCTCACTTATTATTGAAAAAACTGTAGTCAATGCTTACCTTTGCTGGAGAGGGAGCTGCTGTTGGCACAACAATTGCACCAGGGTACTGCTGCTGGGTTTGAGAAAACTGTATGCTACCTGGCATCTCTTTGGAAGGAACAGAAGGAACAGATCTAACAGCTTGACCAGAAACCACTCCTATACCACCACTAGTGTGGTAGTCTATACTACCACCTCCACCACCGACAACAGCACCTCCACCACCTGAGTGCTTCAACGTGGCTGTTGTTGGCGGTGATGTATCGTCCACCCCACGCACACGTTTCATCTCAATTTACATTGGAAATGCTGCAACAGAATTGTTTTTGCGTGTTATAAAGAGTTTTCGGAGTTCAACTGTATAAATAGATTAAAATAATAAATAATTTACATTTATTTCATTTTCAAGTTTTTTGTAAGTAGAGTCTGGTGATATTTCTGAATTTATTTAATTTATCCAATGGTAGTACTTTTCTAACAGATAATTTTTCCAATTTTTATAGTTGGATAAGTATAGATGGATCAAAAGTTCTGAATAAAGAATTCGCCAAAACTTGAAAAAATTGAAAAAGCAGAACCATTTAATAATTAAGGAATGAAAATAAGAGATGCCAAATTAAATAAATTCACTTTAAAAAAATCTGCTGAATTTCATATGGTAATGTCACATCATTAGACAAATTAAAGCAGTGTATGAAATCATTTATTCGGAAACAGCTTTATTCTGGCCAACATATGTAAGTGCCTTTACATTCCACAAAAAGTAGATATTTATCAATCTAAATTCACGAAAAATATTACATCATTATATTTCACAGAACATTACCAGACCCACTTGTCTAACACTATATAAGCTTTCTCGCATTCACGAAAAACGTACTCCAAAAAGTACCTGTCTAATGAGCCAACGAATATTCTTCAATGAATTCCTACCAAAAAGCCTCGTTCTCTCCTCGCACATGATCACGTTCTCGTTCATCTCCAGACCCCCGAAAAAAAGCTCTAATCGCTCAAGAAAAAAAAATCACTCCGTAATTTCAATAGTTACACGAGACTACAAACGCTGCAAAACCATTTAGGAATAAAATATCGCGAAATAGAAGGGCTAGCGAAAGAGAGAAAGCGCAAAGTACGTCGCAAAAAATCACATGTCGGAGGGGTTAAGGACTCGACTCGAACACCCAGAATAGATGCGCGTGTGCAAGGTGCTTACTCTACTAGAGGAAAAAAAAAGAACGCGTTCGCCGATAAAAAAAAGCATTTTTATCGCGGTCACCAGCTTTTCGAGCAATAGCGACTCTCCCTGGCCTTTCAGCGCACTGAGCTCTCTCTCTCTCCCTCTCTGGCTCTGTACACATATGTGTGCGCGCGCGTATCCACACAACTGCACGAGCCTATCGTGTGGTGTGTACACTATATACAAATATTACAAGGCAGTCATACGGTGTGTGTGTGTGTGCGCGCGCGCGCGCGTTCGCGAATAAAAGCGCGCGCTCCCGCGAGACACAAGCAACGTTATGTAGTACCCTTCCTCGCCGCCTTGGCAAAAATTTCCACATTCGCTCCTGAAACTTCCCTCCGATTTGCTGGCCGCTCGATCCCGAATCTCTCTCGAACGCGAAGAAAAGTATCGCGGGCGCTTGCGCTCGCGCTATGTGTGTGCATATATATCCAAAGGAGCAGGGGAGCGAGGAGAGAACGTCCGAGCAGACGAGAAAGTGCGAGAGAGACCTAACGAGCACATCAGCAGGGGGAGAGAGAAAGAGAAAGAGTGCGGGAGGCCGCCGTGAGTCGCGCTCTCGTCTCTCTGTGCGCTCGCTATCTTTCTCTTGCTCGCAAGTCGCGGTGTGATCGAAGATGAAAACGCGCATCGGCCAACTACCACTCCACACTTCCCTTCCTATACCCGTAAATCTATATATATGTATATAGCGCGCGCGCGCGCACGCACCACACACACACACACACACACAACACGCACGCGCGTGTAAGCATTGTGGTTTTCCGGAAGCCCGCGAACTTCCAAAGTTCAGCCATCGTTTCTTCACTGAAAATCGTAGCGAAAGTCGACTTGTTCTCGCACTCCTCTTTCTCTTTACTTTTTTAATTCGCGTTTCACTATCGAAACTAGAGAAAAACGCGTACACGCTCAAATTGTGCAGGATGAGAAACGAAAGAGGAGCACGGCACACTGTGTAGAAACGTGGAAAAAGTAGGGAAAGAGGTAGAGAAAGAAAGAAGGGGAGGGTAACGTGTGTGTGTGTGAGAGAGAGAGAGAGAGAGAAGAGAAAAGAGTCACAAGAGAGCCGACACAAGAGAGTGGAACACAGCTGTGAGCGACTGTGTGGCGTTGTGGAAGCGACGGCGAACATCGGTATGTCCGGTCGCGTTGGACCAGTCACTGCACACACCCGCAACAGCCAAGAATTCATTTTATAGCCAACCGATAGACGACGCCGTTTCGCCTCACTTCTGTATAGGTATACGCATACGTCATACGCGAAGCAACAAAACTCGCGCCCGGCGCTTGTCTCTGTCTCTCTCCCACACGCCACACTGAATCATACACTCAGAGTGCGCACACTCGCGCAGGCTTTGAACAGAGAAGCAACACACAACTCGGTGTACACCGTCTCGTCTGCCTCCGCGCCGCGCAGCAGCAGCAGTCGCGTTACGCAATGTTCCCACGTATAAATGCATAACAGAGAGAGAGAGAGAGAGAGAGAGAGAATCCGCGGAGTTGGTTGTTATTTTTTACCGGGCGGGGGCTGTGCCCGTGTGCAGTCTATAAACACGCCGCAAACGTGTGCATGTGTCATCTCCGAAGCGTCTACCGCGACACCATATCGCGAGTACATATAGAAAAAGAGAGTCCAGTCGGCATGCTCGGACAGGAGAAGCAACGGCTGCGGCGGTACACAGTACGATATCAAAGGAGTAGGAGTAGGAGAAAAGGAGAAGGAGAGGCAGAGAGAGAGAGAGAGAGAGAGAGAGAGAGAGAGACAGCGCCAAGGGGAGACAAGGGCCTGCTGGCTGCTGCTGCTGTCGGCTATGTATGCGCCCGTTCTCTCGTGGACTCATACACTTACACTTTTCACGCTCTCCTCTCTCTCTCTCTCTCTCTCTACATCAAAAGGCTGCTGCTTTTTTCCGGTGTTATTCACCACGTTCCTCTCTGAGCTGCTGAAACTCGCGGTCGCGGCGGTGGTATCAGCAATAACAGCAGCAGCAGCTCTGGCTAACCTTCTTTTTTTTTTAACCTTACTTTTTCTCGACTTGCGCGCGCTCACTCGGGGCGCTCGTAGTTATAGTTGCTTTAGGCGGTGGAGAGCGCGGGGCCACTTTCTTCTCTATATATTCCCCTTTCCTTCTTATTCCATGTGTGTATCTCTCTCTCTCGCGCGCGCGCACTCCCCCCAACGCACTCTGTGTTCCACGCACCGGACGGAATATATACATAGGAGACGTATGTATATACATACACAGCCGTGAGCGAACAGCTCTGCGCGACCAATCTTTTATTCCTCTCTTTCTATCCTCGTTCACGCGCGCACGGCTTTCAAGCAGCGTCTCGAGAAAGACAAGTTCCCCAAAAAAAGTCCCAAAAAATTTTATACGCTCTAGAGGGTTACGGAACAGCGCGCTCTCGCTGCTCTCCCGCTTGTGTATCCCTTTATTTTCGTCCCTCTCTCTCTCTCACTCCCTCCCCCTCTCTTATTCGCGCATTATATAGTATGCACTCGCGCGAACGAAGAGACGCGAAGAAACGTGCTGCTGCTGCCTGGCTGCTCACCTCTATGTGTACGTGTGTATGAACGCGCGCTAGTAGAGCGGGCAAGAGAGATAGAGAGGGAATAAGCAAAAGCTGCTCTCTCTCCCTCGTAGTCGATGCACGCGTCGCGATCAGTTGTGTGTGTGTCTGTGTCTGTCTCTCTCTCTCTTTCTCTCCTGCTCGACAACGATGTTGACGTACGATACGTATGCCGAGAGAGCTGTGCGAGGCCCCGTGCGCGACTCTCTCTGTGTGTCGCGCAGAAGAGGACGACCCACGACGACGACGTGCGTACACATACGACGTTGCTGTTATGAGAATCAAGCGTCCCAGCCAAACGCATGTATGTGCACGCAGGCGGATTGGTGACGGGACCGGTCCAGCCTGCACCACACGCATACGCGCTCACCCGACTTCCTTCGCTCGTTTCTTTTTTTTCCTCTCTCTCTCACACACACTCGACGTTTTTTTTTCACGTACTCGGCCCCCTTTTTCTAAACGCACACGCACTTCAGCACTTACCTTCTTTATTTTTTTCTTTCTGCTACCGCTACTGGGTTGCTGGTTCTTCTGCCTCGAGGATGACGACGACAAGAGTGTCTCTAGCACTCTCTCCCCCCCCCCCTGCTTGGTTGCGTTTGTGTTGCTCTCTCTGCCCCTTATAACTATTTGTCTGCTATGCTTATCCGTCGTCCTTCTGCTTCAACAAACCGACGAATATGTTTTTCCGTGCGTATGTGTGTGCTCTCGCTCTCTCGCTCACTCTTTGAGAGAGTGAAGGAATAAAAAAATGCTAGTAACTACCGGATGAACTGCTGCTTCTTATGTATACGTTTCCTCTTTTCTTTTCTTCCTCCTTGGAGGTGATTTTGAATTGAAGCCTCGTAGTCCTCTCACACTGACAATATATAACGTGCTTTGCTTCACTACCTATACCTCTGCCTAAGTCTGTCTGTGTGTGTTCTTGCCTTGCCTGGATTTTTAGCCAAGAGCGTGCGTTTGCTCTGGCGCCTCGCAAAAATGCTACACGAGAGAAAGAGAGAGCGTGGATTCCTCTTCTTCTTCTCCCTATACACTCACAACTCGGCTTGCTGCTGCTCGGCTGCTCTGCTGCTGCGTGCTCTTTTTTCCCTCTCGGTAACCTCTTTTCTTCTATTGGGAAAACGAGCTGCTGCTTCCTTAGAATTCACGACGTGGACGCATCGTCGCTGGGTGAATGGTTAGCCGCGCCGCTGGTGCGCATTTTGACGACGAGGACGACGTCGACGAGGAGGTGGCGGTGGTGCGGAACAGGTTAAGAGCAGCTACGCGATCAAGACACTCACTTGGCCAGCAACGGTACAACGCGACTGCAGGCGACAACACAAGCGACGACGACGTAGGCGACGACGACGTGAGCGGCGACGAGGACGATAAAAAATCAAATGCAAAAGTCATACTTGCACTCACGCGAGGGGTACAAGGCAAACTATTGGATTTTGTATGGCAAACAAGGAACTGACTGGCCGTATAGCGGGATGCGGCGAGCGTGGTGGGGGGTCGGCCAGGGACGTAGCCGAATGCCGGTTGAAATGGGGGCGACTAGCTAACGTCCCAACGACGTCCCGTGGCTCCGCTCCCTCTCTCTTCCCTAACCTCCCCACCACTTTCGCCTCCCTCTTCACGCTGCGCCACCATCGCACTATACACCTTCTCTCGCTCCGTCTTCCTTTTTTTTCTTTCTCCTCTCTCTCTCTCTCCTCTTCTGCTTCTTGCACACACTTCATTCCTCTATTATTTATTTCGACTCTCTTCTCCACTATGCTCTTTTATGCTCAAACTCTTCTCTGCCGTTTACATATTATAAACGTATTTTTCTCTAATTTTAAAATTTCTAAACATTATTTTAGTAAACCTGAGAGGCAGTTCCTTTCTTCAAAATGACAAATAAAAGATAAACATGAAAATAAAAAGAGTTTGTTTATTTACGAAGACACATGCAATGTTTTTTCTTTCACTTCAATAATTAATTATGAATTACTACTAAAGAAAATAATGACATGATTATAAAATATATAGAGATTAAAGATTACATGTATTATTTTTTATTTTCTATTACTAATCTTTTTTCATTATAATAGAAAAGATCACTTAAAAGAGGAGATAAGGTAAACATAATAAAAAAAGTATGATAATGGAAAATTGGAGTAAGTGAATGGAATATAGTATATGTATGCGGGTTTTGCAAAATTATAAAGCTTTTTCAATTTAAAGAGTAAAAATTTCAATTTTATTGCGCTTCATTTTTGTGGTTCACCACTCATACAGCAGATTCGAAGAATTTTCTTAAGACCTAAAGCGAGTGTGTAGAAAAAAAGTCAGTTGAATACATTAAAGACAGTGGACAGAACGACGAAATTGTTCTTCATTCAAAATTCAAATGTAATAGCGTTCTGCAAGTGTGGCATAAATTCGGTAACAAGAATTACGAACACTGTGAAACAATCATTTAAAAATAAAACGTACACAACCAGCAAAAAAGAACAAAGTAAACAAATCCACTGCGTGCTGTCTTAATAAATCACGTATATCTGAAAAAAAAAACCGGAGCACAATTCGGCATATATCTATCATCGATTATTTTCCCCAATCACGTTTGCAACCAAGCAAAATAGACGTTATAACACACAATGGCAAAGCGCAAAACATTTTTCAACGTTACGGTAAAAATAGGGCCTATACAGTATCAACGAAAACAAGTACCGCGACACGACAATAGCCAGCTGGGTATGAGGGGCGACTCGTTACGGCCCTGCGAACTGTGCCGACGAAGCCGCCAAGAGTCGCGCGCAGCCTCGCCGCGAGAGACCGCGACGGAATACCGAAGCTCTTCCGCGCGGCCGACATCTTCCCGCTTACCAACAGCTGTTCCGAGCGCCGAGCGAACTCCCCGTGCGTTTCCTTCATATATCTGGGTCACGGGAACTGCGCAAAAGCCTCGCAGCCAAAGCTGCTCGCGTCGTGCTTACGTTGCCTCCTGGTGCACGACGGGCACGACGTTGAGGGCCAGGTAGGCGACGAGGTCGTCCCGGATCGAGGCACTGCGTCTTTCGAGCCATACGGTGCTCGAAATTTTCCTCTCTCTCCTCACCCGCGACGTACACGACGCGGCGGACAAGACGCGCGATGGCGAACCAGCTAGCGCGAGAAAAAGAGAGAGAAGAAACAGGAGAGAGAGGGAGCTAGAGGGGCGGCGAGCGAGAAACGCGAGGCAGCTCCCCGGTGCGCAGCCTATGTGTCGAGGAGCGCGACTGGTCCGAGCCGTAGAGAGCGAGTTCCTGATTGGCGCACGAGCGACACTCACCGACGGCTCACGCGAGAAACCGAACGGAGCGACGAGGACGGATGTATAGCCGACTGACGGGATTGGCACGGCTCCGGACTCCTCCATGGACGCGTCCTGCACCGACTCCTGGACATCGGTCACCTTCCTCTCCAGCGACCATTTGTTCCGCTCCTCACGCGGGTTGCCTCTCCCAAATTCTCCATCGTTCTGGATGACTGCGTCGATCTATTTCCGAGTCTTCCTTTGCCACTTTAACGCCCGCGCGCGATATTCGAGGCCTATATATAACGAGCGCAGATGCGTAAGAGGTACGAAAGTGCCGAGAGAGTCTAAACCGAGAAACGCGCGTTATACGGAGAGCTCCACTGTATAGTACATATATATGCGGTCTAGCCTTTTCTCTCTCCCCCCTCTCGCTCTCGCTCTCGAGCGAGGGGAATGCGTTTTCTCTGTTGGCCGTAGCGCAGCTCCACGTTGCCGCTTCTTCGCTGCAGCGCAATTCGGAGCAGAGATCGTGCCTCCGCCTTACAGCGGCGTTGCCGTACCTGTCAGATTCTTACCACTTCTCCTCTTTTTTCTTCCTCTGTCCCGTCACGTGGGAGGCACAGTGCCTGCTCTACGTTTCATTGTTTTTTTTCCTGTCTTAGATCGCTTGTTTTATTTTTTTCCTTTTAATTTTACAATAAGTACATATTGCTTTGATTTTACAATATTTTTTAGAATGCTCATTGTGGAATATGGTCGGTGGAAATTCAAATGTCTGTTTTGAAGAAAGGAGGTCTCATTGCAGCGATCTAAGAAAATTGGAGGAATAAAAATTGATCTCTGTCGCTAATTTTGGTATTCCATTGAGTATTGAGACAAAAGTACCTATAAATATTTGATCGAGAAAAGAACTGAGTAAAATAAAGTCTTATGGAATCGATAAAAAATGAATTTTTTTTTTGTACAGTATGATTCTGATAAATAATTGTGTTTCACAACAAAAACATGTGCTATTTTAGAAATTATTAAGCAATTCAATATGTATTTTGCATTAGATAAAATAGCTGGTGCAATGAATATTTTTTGAGTGCACATTGAAAACATGAATTGCAATTCTGGCTAATAGATGGTTTAAAGGAAGGAGCTCTGTTTCTTTATATTTTTAAATTAGCTGCTGTAAAGTATGAAATTATTATTTTAATTTTATATTTTATTTTTTCTACTTAATTAAGAAATTAAGATTTAAGATACACATCCTTAATTAAGATTTAGGATACACTAAGGATGGTGATTACTAATTCAAAATACAATCTTAATTATACTACTTTATCAAATTTGTAAAAAGAATTTCTAACTGCCACGTACCTATCATAAAGGAATTTGTTAAATTCAAATTATCAAAAGAGATGATTGGTTTATTTTAAATATTTACAAACACTTTTCTAAAGCGACTTCAAAATGTTTTGACCTAAATTACATTACTGTACTTTCAAAACATTGCTCATTTAATTTATGTACTGACTACATTATTAAGAGGAATTTTAAATAAATTATTTTAAAACTTATTATCTTTTTCGTGTTACATTTTGTAATGTACATAAATATTAGACTACTTATATAACAAATAAAATTTTGTTATGAAATAACATATTTACTTAATAATCAATAAAAATTAAAACTATTGTTGATTCTCTTACGATTGTCTTTGAAAACAATAATTTCAATAAATACGATTGGATATTCTTTCTTAAAAATCTAATCTATCTACTTATGAAATGTTAATTTTAAAAAATAGAATTTTTAAAATAACAATAATAAATAAATTATAAATTATTAAATCATCATTGACAATTTTCTAATTTTGTATAACTGCACAAATTATATTATTTAGTTTGAGGTAGACTTTCATTACTCTTGCAAATGTTAAAATTTATTATGATTAATGTTATAGATTTTTCATTTCGTAAAGAGACAAATATTTCCTAGTGCAAATATAATTATATAAGTTATATTCAGTAATAATTTTAGATAATATGTCTGTACATAATGAATTTAATTATCACACATAAATCGATACTAAGATCTGTTCATCAATTAACAAGAACTAATTTTATAAAAATTTCTTTAATTAATTAATAAACAAACTAGGAGTTAAATAGTCATACATTACACTTTGAACAGTAGACTTATTTTATTAATATGTAATTTCCACAGTCTTGTCTTTTCGGATTTTTCATTAGTATTTGAATGTAGTTTGTTATCTTTCACTTGTACAAATAATGTAATGTATGTAGGAGAACACAATTTTCTCTTCTAATTTAAGATAACTAGAAGAATGACGATAAAATAATCTTATAATATCGTCGTAACTTTAACTCGACTAGTTCTTTCTGTAACAATTATAAATGCATTTGAGATGCACTATTTTCCTTACGTTCCCTTTTGAAGCATCTGAGTAAATCGATTAGTAATTAGGAGCGAGACATCTATAAATCTATTTACACAGTTTACAAGGCAGGTTTCTGTCCTGCCATCCAATTTACTACCAGGCTTGTCAATACACTTGTCCCAACAAAGATCACTAAATTCATGTATCTGAAAATTAAAAAATTTAAATGATCCTTTTAACACTTGGATGAAAATGAATTATAACATACATTATTAAGTATAGGATATCTGAAGCATTACAATAGATTATGCAATCGTCAAATTTTTTATGAAATTGGTATATGAAAGAGT
Source organism: Megastigmus dorsalis (assembly GCA_900490025.1). Taxonomy (NCBI): domain Eukaryota; kingdom Metazoa; phylum Arthropoda; class Insecta; order Hymenoptera; family Megastigmidae; genus Megastigmus; species Megastigmus dorsalis. The sequence goes on from UELU01143629.1 coordinate 136,688, forward strand.
TAAGACTTAAAAATTAAAAAAGAGGTTAGTATTATCTCAAAGAATACCTGAGCATTGAATTGAGCTTTCTGCTTTTCTACCATAATAAACTCTTCCAGTTCACTATTGAGAACACTGGGTTTATTATCATTATCAAAATTGGTAGCAGAACTAAATAAGTCTGACATTTTAAAAGAATATTTGAAGTCCTCTGCAACCTCCAAAAATCATGCACAAGCACCGATAAACACACGTGCGTCTATGACCAAGTATGAGTTTCATGCAATCATGGTAAAAATGACTTCCGGTTACAGCAACATTACCGAAAATGTTCCAAAAAAGTTTGCTTTTATAAATGAAACTGTTTTTTAATTTTATCAATCTAAATCGTCTGACTATTTTTATAATAATTTTGTTTAATTTAATAAATAATTTAATTGTCATTCACTTTTTTGACAGATGGAGCCACATATGTGTTGACATCGCGCCTGGAATTTGTTCGCGCACTGCACGGCACATGTGTGTTGATGTCAACTATAACCTCACTTATGAAATGTCGCTACATGTTCAAGATTTTAAAAATAAGAATAAAATCATATGTTGTACAAAACTTTAATTAAAAATGAAGGAAGTTTATGTGTCTACTTGTGAAAAAAATTTTGTTAATAAAGCTATATCAACTGATACGGTATTTATTTATTTACTTTTCATTTGTATTTATTTATAAGATAATATTTATACTTTCCATGAAGTAAATCAAGGGTCTGAATAATTCGAAAGTTAAATACTTATATTAAACAGCTAAATGTATTTGAAATTATACCTAAATATATAATTGTTCCTTTCGATTTTAAATACACGTAAAATAATTCTAAAGTAAATAATTATAATTTTAATTACAGCGCTTAGATGGAAGATCACTGTTTGAAGCACGACTGTTAAAAATCAATTTCGGAACTAATTGGGGATGCTGTATAGTATCGTTAGGACAAACAAGGTATTTAAATTTTACTTTTTACTACTTATTAAAAAAAGCAAATATGTAAGTGAATATTGGTTGCATACCTCTGTTAGAGCTGTTGCACAGGTATCATGTGATATTCAACAACCAAAGGCAGCAAGGCCCAATGAGGGTATGCTACATGTAAGTGTGGAACTGAATCCTTTGGCTGCGCAACATTTTGAAAGCGGTAGACAAAGTGAAGCCACTTCATTGATCAATCGACAAATAGAAAAATGTTTAAAGGAATCTAAATGCTTAGATTTAGAATCTTTATGTATAGTTGCTGAAAAGAAGGTATTCAAATTTTCATTAATTATGTTTCTAAATTATAGCTAATTACTCATGTATTTATTATTATAATGTACCCTTTCTTCTATTAAGGTTTGGAATATAAGAGTTGATATAAACATAATAAATCACGATGGCAATCTCATAGATTGTGCTTCGATAGCTGCACTTGCAGCTCTTATGCATTTCCATAGACCAGATGTCACATCAACTGGTGATGAAGTTATAGTACATTCTTTTACAGAAAAGGATCCTTTACCTCTTACTCTTTATCATCATCCAATCTGTGTATCATTTATCACATTTGAAAAGTATGTTATTATTGTTATTATTCAACATTCCTTATTTATAAAGGTAGTTGGTATTTATTATAATTTATTGTTACAGTGGAAAAACAGTGGTTGATCCTTCCTATCTTGAAGAAAGAGTTGGTGCTGCAATACTCACATTGAGTATAAATTCATATCGAGAAGTCTGTAGTTTATATTTTGATTATATAGAATATACTTCTCTAGTAGCAGATGTTGTGCCAACAGTATCAAATTTTGCTGCAAATTATGCATATGAATTAATAAGGGAAATTAAAGAATTAGTTAAACAGGATGTTGAAGCAAAGTAATGAAATTTTTTTAATTATTCAATACTCCTTTATGCAAAAGTATTAAATTTTTGTTTTTATTTAGGTATAAGAAAGAAATTCCTAAACTTAATAGTTTCTCGCACTGTATTACATCAGAAAAGCTTACAACAATGATGACAGAAAGAATAAATATAAAACTAACTACGTGGAGAAGCTGTAATCAAATGGAAGCTGTTGGTAAGACTTATTTATAGACTTTATAAAGCATTTACAGTATACCTGTTTATTTTATTTTTTATTAAATACTAATACATTGGTAATTCTTAGATGAAGCAATGGAGGATGATGAATATGAGAACGATAGCGATGACAATCAAGGAGAAATATGCAATGTGGGAGATGGAACTGCTGAATTAGTAATGAAAAATGTATGCTTCGCGAATATTCCTTAACATTTCACGCGCTATATTGAATATTTATCTATTTATTCATTCATTTATTAATTTATTAATTTATTTATAATAAAGAAAACGAAAAATTCATGTACAAAGCATTGAACGGTACATTAAAGCTTATATTGATTATTAAACAGTTTAACTAGATTAAATATTATACGTATGATAACGAAATAATGTGCGCTTTATCCGCAAACAATGAAACGTCAGAAATATTTTATTATTAAATAAATTCCAACTATTTCAGGCTGAAGGTTTTGGGGAAGGTGGTCGAAATACATGGCATTCAGATTCATCAGAAAATGAATTTGAACATCATAATGATGTGGAATTTATAGAAGAGAAATCTAAGAAACAAGTTCTTGATAACATAGGTAATGTATATATATATAGACAATTCTCTTTTATTTTGGTATTTAATAATAATCATAAATTGCACTCAATCAATTCATATTTTACAGAATTAAGTGGAGACAGTGAAGAAGAAAGCACAACAGTTTTATCAAAACAAGATTTGTTGTAAATATATTCATTATTAGAAATAAATGTAATTATTTGTACAATTTGCACTTTTTTTTTAATATCAACATAATTTTTTGAAATACATATTGTCAATTTAAATAGGAGATTGAAAGACTTTCATATATCTTAGACACAGGATGATTATTCTATCATTATAGTTTAGACTTATTTTTATAAAATACCTACTCTTATTAACATATAAAAAGCCAAATATAAATTTTTTTTATCTCACTAAATGTATGACATACACAATGACATTGAATACTAAGGACTTAGGCTACGTTGCATCATTGCTTAAACCATTTTTTTGATCTAATTTATTTGAATTGGTTTTGACTGTATAAAAAAAGAAACTCAAAGTGTCCTTTTCAACAATTGGTATAGTTTTGAAGTGTTTCATGAGAAGCTGTAACAAATAATATCATTCATAAGTAGGCTAAGCATTTTTTAACTGTATTTAAAAAACTTTATTAAAACTTACATCTGCTAATTGAGCTTTGTTCAAACCAGGCCTGGTTGTTAGCCTATAATGACGTTTATATCTCCTCAGTGTACCAACTTGTAATTGATACAGATCAACTTCTGGAAGATCATTGTCTGTTTCTCCAGAATCTTCTTCTGAGTCTTTCCGCCTCCTTTGCTGCTGTTGTTTAGTACGAGCACATTGGATTACTTGCTTGTGGTAGTCACAAATATATATGTGCCTGGCCTGTATTAAAATTGTTGATATAATTAAAATTAATTTATTTAAAGCATAAAACATTTTCATTTAATAATTTTCAGTTATAACAAATCTAATGTCTAATCAACTGAATCTAAATTATGGTTCAATTCATTTTTAACTTTAATACATTTTATTAGTAGACTCTAATATCTACACTGCTATTTTTAAAGCTTTATATGTAGCTTATCCTTAAAAAAAGAATACTACTATAGTATTACTCTTTATATTCTATAAAAAAAGGATTTGATGTTAAGAGGAAGTTGGATTATGTTTTCTCTTCAAGTGTTCGAAAGAATTAGAAAAAGCGTAAGTCATATAAGCCTTATCGTAGACAGAATAAGTAATTAATTTACTTAAAATTATACATACAAAGTTATACACAAAATTAGACATGCCCATCTATCCAGAACAATCTATTAAGCCGAACACTAAAGATTCAAGACAAAGTATTAATATTCATCTAGAAATAAATATCATTGAATAAAAAAAGACATATAACTCCGACATCCCCTTACAGCACAATATTTTAGTATATTTTATTATTTGTTTTGATAAAAAAATAATATCAATAAATCCAACAAACAATCTTTATTTCTCTGACAAAAGTAATTTTTTCTTCGCACAAAATTGTTACTCGCATAGCTTAGAGCCTGAGCAATGGCTATTGTTTTGATAGGAAAAATAAGTTGGTTGTTACAGACTCACCAAATTGTCAAGGTTGAGCTTGAGCCGTCTCTGCGTCACTGTTTTTTGTATCCTTTTGCTGTAGGAGGCATTTCCCGCTGGCCTCGCGCACCGCGTGCCCTCGTCAACGAGGCAGCAGATCTGATCTGCGGCACCACGTGAGTCTTCTTCACCCGTACTGAAGCCGTTCATTCTCGGTGAGGTCGCCGTCTTTGTCCTTTAAATGTACGATGTGAGAACCAAAATCTGTTGCGCACCGCTGGATTCTCGTCACACCGACAGCGAATCGAGAGGTAAACAAAACGAAAAGAAAGAAAAGAGTCTTGTGGACTCGTTTATCCACTATCCAATGTTCCACAGCAGCCCTTCGATATCACTTTTCACACATAATTTTCCGATAGATCAACATCACGACTCGCGTTTTTCGAAAAAGTCACCTCTGTCATCGTCCTTACCACCTCGTTTCCCCGATTTTCCTTCACGCCTCACCGATCAAAACACTTCCGTGTGGAAATGAGAAATAAAGGAGTTGCCAAAGGAGCAGTTCCTCGAGCTTTAGTAAAAGCCTGGTAGGTATAAGACTTTTTTGGGCCGCCGGCGTTCGAAGGGCACTCGTGCGTTTCCTCGACGTCGTATCCAAGCAATCGTCCAAAATTTGAAAAATCCACGATAAATTCAATCCTCCGGCTTATTACGATTTTCAGGTACACTTATGTCAGCGGGTAGCCAATCTAATTTCTTCTTATTTACAGCGTAGATGCACTTTCGGGGCCAGAGAGACATAGAATACAACACATATGCGTCACACACGTTTGAGTTGCGAGAGAAATTCCGGCTCTACGACTCTACGTTGCAATATATGTATATATATATACACATATATATTTGTTGCAATATACATACATATATATTTAGTAGCGTAGATCAGTGAGCGAGGAAAAAGACAGAATGAAGCGCGATATCACGATTGGAAGTGAGAAGACTTTGTGTGAAGGCAACTGCTGCAGTGCTGCCAACCTTATAATGCCTTGGAATCGGTCTACCTTAGCTCTCAGCTGAGCGCCTGCAATTTGCAGTATATATCACTCGCTATGGATGCGCTCGCATGGATACACGTACGTGAATCGATTTTGTGTGCGGAGAGATGCCGATTGGCTGCTTGACTGGTTGTGCTTGAATGCATCTTTGAGCTCGGTCAATCACGAGGCTTACATCACGTTTAGTTCGAATTTCAAATGTCAAGATGCGCGGTAATTTTTTTTTTCTAGCTATATCTATATACATTGAACATTCGACTTATTTTTATACTTGTGAGATCACTATACTCTCTTACTGAAATAGGTACTTTCATTACCCGAAACTTGAACTTAACATCTTGTTTTGTAATGAAACGTATTCGTCCACAGAACGAAGCATATATTTCGTAATTTATTTTTCTGAAAATTCTGTCCTCACATATATACGATCCTATATTTAGTGGTAGTTTGATAGTCAAGAAAATAATGATTCGTAAACTCATAATTCTGGTTTACAATGAATGATTCTCGAGCGATTAGCTGCTAATACCTTCAAAAACAAATTCTACCGTGGTCTGAGATAAGATCTGTTTTCGACAAAGAACAATAAGTCGTCATCTGACCGTCGAAAAGCTGATCGTACTGCTTTGGTTGGCAGAAATGCACCGTCCAAGTGCGAAGGAGAAAGATGCACGAGCTTTTTACGTGCATCGGCAGAATGCAGACAAATCGACAAAAGTATAAATCTATTTTCCCCAAATCTGGGCAGACCGTGGCACCCAGAGCGCCAGCTGGTGCCACTCGCTCATCAGAGTCCAATTCTATCGCAGGGAACGGCCATGTTTACACGCGACTCCCGCGACGTCAAGCGGCGACGTCTCCAACCAAACCTCCACGATCGAGCGAGGTGAAGAGACGACTCAGCGAGCCAGCACCCTGCAGCCACTAGCTAGCACTGCAAAAACAAATTAACTTCCAACTTGAATACTAGAACAATTAGGAATCGGTCAGAATCATCGTTGCAACCCAAGAAAACGTGCTTCATTTTTCGTCTTCAGTATTTCTGCTTTCAACAAAAATCCATACCTACGGATCAAATGCTCGCATAGCATAGCCAAAGCTGAAGCCCATATCCCGCAGTACATTATTCAGGCCGTAGCCGTTCGCCGTTTTCCCGCCTTTTTCAGGTCGTAGCAGACATTGCGTGCTCGTCGATGCGCGCCGGCAATTCGGCCACGAGAGAGAGAGAGACAGAGAGAGATAGAGATTCGAGAGACTCACGGGGCGAGCCGAGCCTGCAGCCAGCCAGGCAGCGTTATACACGGGCGAGCCCAGTGTTGGAGAGCGACGGCTGTGGATGCCTGGTGGGGGATAGACTAGCGAAAAAGAAACGCAGGAAAACGGTAAAAGGTCGGCTCTGATTGGCCTGGTTTTTGCGGCTTATCTGAAATGGGCCAATGAGGATCGGCAGATTTTCCCCCAGCTTCGCGTTCGAGTGGCGCGCGCGCGCTCCCAGCCTCCGTCTCTCTCGCACTCGCGGGTTCCCTATAGGCGACTCGTAGCTCCATATGCCGCAGCCAGGCCAACAAGCATATAGCATAAGTGGCGTGGGGCTGACTGCTCTGGCTCTCTTGTACCCTATAACCGTGGGCTCTCGCTGCGTTACTCTGTCGCGGGATATAATATACACGAGAAGCCGTGAGGACAGAGAGAACACGACACAAATTCGACATTTTTGCCCCGATAAACACTTCTGATTCTCCATCAGTTGGAAGAGGAGACTGTTACAGTATAGATTTTTATACCCGTACAGTTTCCTTTAATTTCGAGAGACAGACAGAGAAGAGAATTACAATACGCAGATAGGAGAGAGACTTCGCGTATATACGGCTACGTATAATACGGGAACACAACACACTGCGAGCTGTGAAGTAGACGAATTTTCGCCGTCGGTGCTGTTCGCAGGACGACGAGAAGGATCACAGTTGTAGTTAGACAATAGAGGTAAGAGTACTGTAATTAATCAGCGCAATTAAACGGCGAGTTGCAAGAAATATTGCATACGCGGGCATATTAGTTTTCGATGCCGGGTTGACAGGTCCGAGACGAGGAGACTATGCGCGCCGCGCCTAACTTTGAAGATCTTTCCTTTTCTCTCTGCATTTTTTTACGAGACAAGCCAACGCGAATTATCTCTCTTTCTCTGCATTGAGGCATACATATATATATATATATTTATATATAGGAACTCGGGCGAGTGCGTGCGAGAAAGACAGATAGAGAGTAAAAAATCGCCAATGCTACGAACATGTCATATATCGTATCGTACGTGTGTCCGCTTTTGATATACCACCGCACGCGCGCGCGCGATCGCTCTGTACGTGTATCTATCGCTATCTCTTTTTCTCTTCAATGGCCCCGAGAGTTTGTCGTATACATTTTCACAGTCGCAATTCGTTCGATCGTCTCTCTCGCTCTCGCTCTCGCTCATCCGTTCTCTGTCCATTTTGCGCGTGAGGCAGAGAGAGCTAGAGATACAAACCATACGAAGAGAGAACCCAGAGTCCAAGAAAGGAGAGAGAGAAGGAGATAGCGAGAAAGAAGTGAGACAGCGGCGCGACATTATAACGTGCGTGCGTGTATGTGTGTGTGCGTCGTGCATCTTTATCGTATACACGCGCGCGCGCGCATCGTGAGAAAGAGATAGAGAGAAACCAGCCAACGCACCAGGAGGTGAGAGAGCGATTCCAATTCGGTATACGAGCGCCTCGGCGTCCGTGCCACGGACTCCGTAGTACTTCATTTTTTTTATTCTTGTAGTTGAGTATTCCTCCATGCTTTTTTTCTTTCCGTCTTCTTTAGCATTGTTAACTCGAGACGAGTGCGTGATAAAGAGATGCAGATAATGGCGATATATAGCGTGAAAGAGGGACAGAGAGAGAAAGAAAGAACCTGTCCACCTTCGACGTTGTGCTGTACAGGCAAATGGCTGCGTTTTCTCTCGATCTCTGCCAAGATCAGCGACGTTTGTATTCCACTTTTCTTTTCTTTTTGCAATTTCCCACTGGGACGATGTGGGTATAAGAAAGTGGCAATGGTTTAGCGAACAGGGACTGAAAAAAAGGAAGTGTGCCGCGCGCGCGCATACACACGCACGAGACACTGGCTCTTTTTTGCACGTAAAAATGTCGGCGGTAAGCGAGCTCAGCGATGCATATGTATATATGCATAGGTGTATACGTGCCGAGAGACTAGCGCGACCAATTTTGCTCCCATTGCTTCGTGCAATTAACCTAAAAATCGATGAGGAAAATGACGATTTTCCTTCCCTTTTCAAAGAATATATCGTGAAGCGACGCTCGATAACTTTGAGGTTATTCTACGTCGTGTACGGCTTTGTTTTGGATCTTTCTCCCCTGTGTTTTCGTTTTCGCTTTCCCTCGGGTTAGTAGCAGCAGCAACTGCTGCGCGCGCCTCGCTAGAGCAAGAGAGACGAAACTATAGCATTCTTAACGAACGGCGCCTGGAAAGGCTGATTTTTCGATGAAAGAAGCATTTTCCTCAATAAGAGAAAGTCCGTATTTGAAGTTGAGGTTTATTCGTGGATAGTTTAAGTCATCGGTTTGGCTTTCGAGGTGTATTTAATGATTTTTGGGGAGGGTTAGTTTTGGGCTTCTAGCTGGCGGCTCCAACGGTAGGTACGGGAAGATGCCTGCTTGTCAAAAGTGCGACGCGCATTGCGTTGCTGCCGCCGCCGTTGCCTTTGCGGCTCTCATTCTTCCCTTTTTTTCATTCTTACCGTACATTTCCTCGATCGTCCCGCATTCTCCGACTCGCAATCTACGCAAAATTTTCCTGTTTTGTTTCGATCGTTACCCAATTGTTGCATAACTTTTCCCCCGTATTTGCTGAAAAAACCTAAAATGATTCTTCTACCCGCGGTTTGCGACGCAGAGCAGCAGCTCACCGACATTAAAAATTGTTGACTTGGAAATGACCTAAAAAAGAGTTTCTCTACTTTCAACAATAATTTCGTGCATCTCTCATTGGTGGATATCTGAAAGTTTCGCTTCCATCTTTTTCTGTTTTACTCCCACTCGTATATATTTTGCCGAGATCCATGTATCTCTCGCAAGAGCGCAAACTCTTCGAAAGAGAGGGAAAAATAAAGAAGCCGGAGAGCCGTATAAAAGTATATAGTTAGAGACGAGAGACTGAGAAAATAGATCGGGACAGCGTGGGAGAGAAAGAAAAGAGATATCCCGTTGCGACTCGACGACGACGTCGGCGACGAGAACGACGACTACACGACGACGTCGCTAACACACACACACAACACACACACACACACACACACACATATATATATATAATGCTATACCAGCCAAGCCAGAAAGCGAGCAAGGCTCGCAAGTTGTATAGTAGCCAACGCAGAGCAGCAGCAGAGCGCTGGAGTAGCAAGCGAGAGAGAGAGAGAGAGAGAGAGAGATGTAGCGTTTGCACGCGAGAGGGGGAGAGAGAGAGAGCGATTGCGAGTGGCGGCGTAGCAAAAGAGCGAGAGAATGAGAGAAGGAGAGGAGGAGAGGAGGGGAGTAGAGCCGTGCATCACTCGTGTTTACACGTAAGCGTCTTCCTCTATGTGCGTCGCTTTACCGCTGCTGCTGTGCTGCTACGCTAGCTGCAATACATGAGAGAGTGAACGTAGAGAGAGTTGTACTGCTGCTGCTGTAGCTGTAGTTACTGCTGCTCCGTTGCTGCTGCTGCTGTGCTGCTGCGTTAGTTCAGTTCAGAGACGCCGAAAAGCCAAGTGAGTCGCATAATATTTAACGTATATCCAGGGCTCGTCCAGTATTTATCCAGCATTGGATACGGTGTGTGCGCGCGCGTGAATTTTTCTGCCTGCAGGGTAAGCGCCTCGAGTTGCATATACATACAGCTATATATATATATATATATATATAGCTCGCGAATAAGCGACCGCACGTTCGGTTATTATCGACGACTCGTCTTTTCCCCGTCGCCGGTGTCGGCGTCGTCGACGTGTCGGCAACCAGTCAGGTCCCCCGGACGATCTCGCCACCCACGTAGCAGCGTTTTTATTTCATGATTTTTGCCTCGAAGAGGAGCCCGTCCGAGCGCGCAACCGAGTCCACTTCTCGCTCTCTCGCTCCCATACACTTATCGCGCACCATTCTAACCTACAAAATAAGCACTCGCCCGCGCGCGCGCTCTGTCTCGAGGGTGAGCGCCGTCTCTCTCTTCCAATCGTCTGCTACCTTTAGCCTCTCCCGAGTATCGTATCTTTGCTTATGTCGTATACGCGTATATACTTATATATGCTATCATCGGGAAATATAAATGCTCTTAGTGTATGCCACGATATATCTACATATTGCATCTGGCTTTGGATCGGGCTTTTGCCGCCATATTCCATTCCTCGTTATATACCTGCTGTCGAACTGTCATCGTCACCAGCGGCTATATAGAACGCATTTTATTTTCCACTCGCCGCGAGGCTTTTGCCTGTACGATATACCTATATATACATATATACCTGAAATATGTACGTGATTCGTCGATTCTTTATAAGGCCTAACAGCTTACGTGTGATTTCGCGTCGTTATGTGTATGTAAGAGAGAAGGAGCGAGAGGGAGTGCGGGACGCGCGCGCGTTGTTGCTAATATAAAATGGTGGGAATGCAATCAATGTACGGGCGACGACATGTTTGTGTACGTAACCGCCTCCGTGCGCTGCACGCATATACGCCTATATATATATATATACACGCAAGTACATATATGTACAGATATATACGTATATACGTGCATACGTACGCGCGCGCGTGCGAGGCCAGTGCGGCATATCATGCCATACTTGCCGCGTTTCTCTTTATCTCTCTCTCGCTCGCTCGCTCGCTCGCTCGCTCGTTCGTTCGTTCGTTCGTTCGTTCGTTCGTTCGTTCGTTTAGACCTCTCCGCTACACACTGCTCGCTGGCTCCCTCTTTCTTTCTCTCTCGCACTTGGAGCGTTAGTATAGTTCCGTCTCTTTTTCTCTCGCTCCCCTTTTTTTCTCTCTCTGTCTCGCTCGCGCGCGCGGACTGACTGCCGCCGTGCTGCTTGCTGCTGCTGCTGCTGTGCGTCGATAGTTGAGCAGCGAGTAACCAGTGGTCAGTCGGTACGTTCGTTTTATTTAAAAGAGAGGAAAGAAAAAAAGGAGAGCACAGGAGAAGACGCGTAAATTGTTGCTGCTGTTGTTGTTTGTTAGCTGGGTGTTTGCTTTGCACTGTATATTATTCGACATTTTGCTGCACGGGGATAACCGAAAATAATCTTTCTCTTTGTTCGTCCACACGAGTCGCGCGGGCAATCGAGAACCTGGGGATGATACTACACACACACGCACGCGCTCATACTCACACTCACACGTACAGACATACATATGCGCAAACACATCATCTAAAAGCGCATATACACATACGCACACACAGTTATTTAATTTCTCTGTCGTTCCGTTTTCGAATTTTCGGAGCCATCGTGTGCAAGACGATGGCGCTCGCGCTCTTTTCGCCATATCGCGGCAGTGTACCACACACGCAGTACTCTCTGTCCTCGTCTAGCGCTCGAGTTCCCTCCGGACTGTAAGAAAACGGAGAAGAAACACGCACACATACACATATATACAGAGAGAGAGAGTGAGAGACTGAGCACTGCTGCCGCGATCCTCGCGCACGGGTTTTTGGCGACATCTGCGCCATGTTTTAAAAGCGTAGAGGTGACTACCGTACGTCTGCTCTGAACGCCCAGAAGACACCTCTATCGTCTGTGTTTCTCCGTCTCTCTCTCTCTCTCTCTCTCTCTCTCTTTCTCGCTCTTTGTGAGTATGTGTGCGTGTGGCTATGTGTGGCACAGCGGACATGCCGCAGTGGAAAAGGGAGAGAAAAAAAATGTTATGTGCAACCGTCCGCGGAATTTTGCGATTCTGCGAAGCTTGTTTCTGTGCGCGTCGTGTTCGCTTTGCTGATACTGCTATAAGAATATGTGTGTGTGTGTGCGCGCGCGCGTGCGTGTGTGTATGTACGTGTGTGTGACGCTTTTTTGTATGTATAAGCGCGATGACGATGTTGCGAGAGCGAGAGAGATAGAAGGTGGATTATATAGCTTATACCGAGCGATGAATATAGATATGTATGTGTGTGTGTAGGAGGGTATGGCAGAGGAGACGAGCTGTGCGCTGGAAGCGCGGGATTTTCTTTTTACGTGCGCACAAACGAATCGATACTGCGATTTTTCCGTTTTTCGCGTCGCTTCCCAATGATTTTTGGGGCTATTCCATTGTGAGTTTGTGGCGAGGTGGACGTTCTGGAGGATAGCTGCATTTTTACACGGGTTCTGTGTGCATTTTTTGTTGCTTATCGATGTATAGATGTATTATAGAGCTTTTAATGTTGTTCTAATGGGGCCGAGATTATTTTTCGAATTCAATGCGGAGTGTAATTTTTTTTTACAGTAGCTGTATTTTGTATTTTATCGGCTGACGTATTCCCACAAATGCGGGAGCACGAAGACGTGCTGTGAGATAAAAAGCAATTTGCATTTTTTGTTATTTACGTACAAATGGCCAACTGTGACCCGGATTCAAATGAAAAACTACCATTGAAAAGTTTTCAATGTGTCTTTCCTTCATGTACCGATTGAGTACTGGTTTTTATCGAATCATTCGTTTAACTTCAAGAAGATTAAAAATATATATATTCTTATGAGTAAAATACAGAATTTTGTTATCAACGTTTTCGTTATAAAGTGAAGCCACAGTTAACTTTATCTAATATTCGCTACAGCTTGAATGAAAAACTACATTATCATCGGAAAGATTAAATTAATTAATGATAACTCCAATAGTTTGTAAATTCATTCAAAATTTTAAATTTCAAATTAATAAAACTTGGCTGGAAAAAATTTATCAAGCAAGAGAACGTATTGAAATTATTTTTTTTTGTTTTTTGTTATTATAAATAATAAAAATAAACTGTAATCACAAGTAGCACGTAATTGCTGAGTCATGCAGTAAGCAACAATAAGTAGGTATTAAAATTTGAGAGAAAATTTCAAATTAATTTGTAAGGATAAATGCTAGGCAAAATTGTAATACAGTAAGCAAGTAGATATCAGTAGTATTTTTTATATCTAATCATTTTATTTTTAGATGAGAACTTTCAGACGCTTGATTTCACAATACTATATTTTAATCTATATTTTAATCTACAGTGTGGTTTCTAATCGGAAACACATATTTTTGCTGTATATTTTCTAAATTATGTACATTTATATAGTTACTAAAGAGTTCATTTTATATTTTTATCGTTCATTATATATCTGTATAAACCACCACATTTCCTTCAGAAACCATACATTTCTATTTTAAATTAATTTTTAACATCACCGACCGGTAATAATTAATCTATTAACGGCTATGTCACCTTCTAAACAACCCAATATGAAGCTCTCGAAGCCCCGAATGTATACAAGACTTTCGCGAGCATATGTCGCATAAAGAACGCGTCCAAGCAGTCAGCAATTGAAATCCGAATCGACTCGTGCGCGAGTACAATTGAATCGACACCCTTTAATTATCACGAATCAGCATAATGTAAGGCCCGCGCGTACACAGGCCAAATAGAGTCCGGGACAGGTCAGGCTGTTGCTTATATATACATACATACACCGTCTCCAAAAGCTGCATAAGTTAATGAGGCTGTTGTCGTTCGCGTACAACCTCCTCTGTCGGGATCCTCGATACACAGAACCTGCACTTGCTACCTGTTTCGTTTCGTCCTTCCGCGAGAGGGAGAGAGAGAGAGGCTTCATTGTTGTGCGTTATATCGTCGCCCACTCGAACTCGTTTCGTAAACATGTGCAGAGAAGAAGAAGGTATACAGGTGGGCGCCAAGGGGCGGCTGACCGCGGCGTCCCGGATAATACCCTCGAAAATCTCTCCCTAGCAATCTGCGTGTACACATGACTTTGTGTGTGTGTGTGTGTGTGTGTCTGTGTGTCCGTGCGTAAAGCTTTGAGGGAGCGATTATAGAGCCGAGGTTCAACTACCATTATCGCATAAGCGCAGGGTTTCTGTCGCGTGCCACGGGTTATCGAAGGTTCGCTCTGTGGGTATAAGAAATTTGTGACGGAAGATATATGGCCAGATTAAGCTGGGACTAATGAGGGACTCTCTACGCTGCATGTCAGGGATTGACGATAAGATTAGAGAGAGAGAGAGAGAGGAAAAGAGATGGAGTATTTTACGCTTCGTTAGATTCTCTAGTGACGTTGTCTAGACTTCGACGCACTTGTTTCTCACTTGGGATTTTGCATGTCATTAATGCGATTAGAGATTGGCTGATTCGAAAGGATTCGGTTGGTGGTGTCTTTGATGCGCGTTCGTCGTGCGATGCATGGTTATGCACAATTATTTAGATCGACTCTTTCTATTTGTGCTGATATTTCTCATGGCCAATGCAACATCACGTTTCAACACTATTTCTGAACCATTGGATCAGACTGGATATGTTCATTTAATTCTAAAATTTAAAATCGATGTACCATCGTTCCGATAAGTTGTAATCAGCGGTTCAAAATATTTTAGTCCGCTCTTTTATTCTTAAAATCATGTTGAAACTTGCTGTTTTACTGTACATGGATTCTTCCGTTTACAATCGACATAAAATAGTTTGTAGCCACGCACCCGGCTTCCTTGTAACGATTCTTTGACAATGCGATCATTGTCCCGGCGAATTAGCGATTCGACACATTGTATGCCCATTTGAAATAGAATCATTCTTGAGATAATCGTTGAGTACTTACATGCCGATACGATGTCGGTTCTGAAATAAACATCTTTTAAGATATTAAATGAAGATGGGGCCGGTTGGTTCGCTTTAATTTTCTGCTGAATAAACGCGGAGTAAATATTTTCTTCTGCTCCAAGCTATTTTTTTTTTATTATTAACGATTAGTCAAACACATTATTTGTTCTCAATCATACTGGTGGTGAAGCCGCTTTGTTGAGATTTGAGTAAAAATGTAAAATTGATAAAAGCTAATTTTATTTGTAATATTATCAATTGCTAGACGATAATTCAACATTGCATTGTTGTAGGCTGAACAAAGCAATCATTTTTATCTAACAAAAGTTATATTTTAATATTAATAGCTTGTTCCGCAGAATGCAGGAAACTGTCAATACAGTTATTGAAATACGTATCGGTCCATTGATATCCACTAATCGATAATCCATTGAGCGTTAATTAAATGCAAGATTTGCGCAATAACCGAAATTATCGCAAATTGCGAATTTGAAATACATAGATTCCTTGCGCTAGTTTAGCCTTTAGATGATTTACGAACCGCGCAATTAATGATTTAATTCTTTTTTTTCCAGATATACAGATATATCAGCTCCGTGACGAGACAACGGTGATAAGAACCTCACCGTAAGACGAAGGCAAACTCTGCTGAAATACATTGACATCGATATAACCATGGAAGTGAGTGATTCCTTTTAATACATTCATTGTTTTTCTCCATTTACTGATAATATTTCTTTTATTGAGCATCAGAGGATGGCCCACGTAATCACTGAGAAAATAATAGTTAAAGACAACCAGGGTAAAATATTTAGGAAAGTTCGTAAACCGTTGAGATAACATTACACGATTTCATGCCCATAGCATGACGACTTAGGTAAAATTATATATGAATGTCCACTATTATCGACACCAAAAGTTTTATAATAACATGTATGAAGAAGCTCTGAAATTGGCAAAATATTGTTACTTGCCAATCTTGTACATATTAAATGGCGTCGATAAAGTAGGAAATGATAAGAATAAGATCACTCATGATCGATGGTACATAGAAGGCAAATGTTTATGCACGGCTAAAATTTAAGTATTGTACAACTGCAAATATTTTAAATGAAAACAAACATCTACCGAAGTGCATAATCTGTGTAAATGTCGACAAACTGCACTTTATAATAAATATTTTCGTATATATTCTAAATAATTGAGTTGTAAACATGACAGATAAACTGTACTGTGCAGAATTTTTTAATTAATAAGATTTGTAATAACTATCAAACACATTTGTCACTAATTAGTTGATTTATATAGATTTAAATCTTTTTATCAACTATCAGTTCATAATCTTGACTTGTCTTAATGTTCATATACACAAATATTACTTTCTTTGACAAAGTAATTTGCATCTCCTGCAATAAAGACATTCATAAATACGTTCTGTCCAATAATAATTAATTTCATAATTGATCAAAAGAAACATAGACTCTGTAACTCAACTATGTTACTAAAATTTATTTCTAAAGGCTCTTCATGTGGTTGTAAATTCATTAAATAACATAGAAAGATGTAGATTTTCTGGCACTATTCGAGATTGTTTCCCTCGAGTCAAATAACTACTATTTTACGAAAATGATAGTTCTCTTAGTTTACGAATTATAAATTTAAGCCGTCTGAATGTTGGGCTCCTGTGGAATGTCCATTATGGGTATCTTTAAAACTAACCTTCACCGCCGCTCGGGGATTGCATTTACCTCCCGGATCACTTGCAATCCGCAGGGAGTGTTTCTTAAAAAGTCTGAGCATTGGGGGTAGTTAAGGGTACATTGAGTACCGAATCTTTTGAAAGAAAAAACACACGGACTTTTGTAAAGGAAATATAAAGAAACAATAGCTGTTCAATATTCGTTTATTACATATTACCTTTAACGCAGAATTTTTGTTTTGCATCGTTTAGAAGGTCAAAAAACAGAAATTTTGTAGATATTTTGTAGAATTTCGTAAAAAAATCGTAAGCTGATTACGATAAATGATTGTTATTGTTTTATAATACTCAAAAATCAAGTATAATCATTATAACAAATGAAAATAAACAAATCTATATGTTCTAAGTTTCTCAGTTTCATTTTTTTTTAATAATAATAACTTTGTCAAAATCAGTGTGTCACTAACTCTTATTAAAGTAAATAAGATATATTATTTTACATTTTTTTACAAAAAATTAGTTCCATAGCTGAACAATGTATTCACAAATTACATTCTCTCTTTGGTTAAGTAAAGGTAGTAGTGAGTTAGAAAGACTAGTATTAAATGTACAAAAGATGCAAGGAATTTTTTTTTAAACTTTAATCAGAAAATTGATAGACAGTCGGGAATAGTCATTAGGGTAGAACTTGAATCAATAATCATTAGCTTATCAATGATGAATGATGATGTGTTCTTACAGTTCAAAAAAACTATCAATCACTTTAAACTTATTCATCACTAAACTCATAAATAGTAAATTAATTTTTATTTTCTACTCTCTTCCAGCAATAAAAAAATTTGTTCAACAACACAAATTGCTCTAATATTGATAAATCTTTAGCTAAGAATAAAATAAATTACAAGTAATAGATAAAATCATTTAATTTTTTTATACCTACATGAACCTTTTCTTTCTTTAGTTCTGTCATTTTGTTCACCCTGTTAATTTATAGATTAATTGTGCTAGAACTAAAGCTATAAATGTATAAGAATTACTGGGTAGCTAGAATTTTTAACAAGCAAAGTTAATATAGGAATGAGAAGTTTTAATTAAAATGAAAGTGGTTACGTTGGTGCAATTAATTACATATAAACATAATGAAGCCTTTGATGAATCTGATGCTTATATTTATGTTATTTCATGTATTATATTTATGTTATGTATACATTACTATATCTTTATACCTATAAATATTTTATGTATATATACTTACACTGCATATGTATCTGCGAAATTGAGAAGATATATTAAGCCTATATCCCAAGTTAATAAGCCAAAAATGTCAAAGCTCTACGAATTTCCTCAATATATTTTTACAACTTCTAACTCTACGTGCTTTTATAATTGGTCGAGCGTTTTCACGTGGTAATACAGTTTTTACATTACCCTCCTAAATTACATATCCTCGAGCACAACAGTCGCGACGTATGCGTATTCGAAAAAACCAACCGTAATCGCCCATATGACGCGTATTTGTAGAAGTGAAACAACAAAAAAGAAAAAGAAGAAAGAAAAGAATGGAACAACACAGTCATTCTACATAACTTGTGCTCTGTTACCCTTCCATGTACCACCCTAAAAAAGTTCTGTCGCCCCTTACCCACCAAAATTATCCATCGCTAATCGTGAAAAAAAAAAGTCATATACAGCAGCGTCAAATCGGCATCGGTCTGTACAACACAGGCTCGCGATGGAAAAATCAATCCCCTCCACTCTCCGGAAAAATTGACGCTACTTTTGTGAGGCGGACTGGAAAAGCGTGCGTCCGTCGCTGTGCGTAATGCCGGGGCCTTTTTTCCCGCGCATTTCTCGCTTGGCTTGGTTCTCTCTCTCCGGCAACGAACGCGAGCGTCCCCAAGCTATACCCGTGCCACACGGCGTATCTCGTTCTAGACTGTCACGGCTCTACGAGGCAGGGGGGACAAATAGGGGATACTTGAGCTATGGCAGAGCTTACCTGCGCGGACTGTAGGTGTGGTTTTCCTTTTTCTACCCTCGGGGTCTTTCGCTTTTCCAAATCTTTCCTCGTAAAGTCTTTTCCCTTTTGTTCTCATTTTGGGGAGTGAAAGCGGATCTTACCTTTTATTTTTTATTTTTTTTTTGGGGAGCGAGAGCAGGAGGGGATTTATGAGGGAAATTTACAACGGTATTTTCCATTGTTGAATTGGGAGATGCTTGGTAAAGAGAAAAACTGCATTTTATTTTCCGTTTCGGTTTAGACCTTGGAAAACTATTTGCCGCTGATACTTGTACGGTTCGAAATGTTGTTGAGAGTTTTAAGTTATTCAGATATCAACGATATACGCGGGTAAGCTGAGATTGTAATTTTATATATATATATATGAAGCACAAAAGGTTTGCAATATCGAGTTATTCGATTCGGAGCATAAATACGTTCCCGCCTTTCGTTTTCGACCTCTGCAGTATACCTAAGTGGACGAGTCGACTTTTCTCTCGAGCTACGCGCACCTCTCGCGCGAAATTTAAACGCGTTCCCATTCGATACATTCTCATTTCGCTTTTATCTTGCTTATCGTAAATTTTGTGTATTTAAATTTTTGTTGCCTTTGCAATAATAATAATAAGCCAGTTTTGCACGTATACTCGCTTATTCCAGCTTGTGAATATGACCGAGTCGAATCTTCTTTTAACGTTGCTAAGTTTTTAAAAGTTTATACGTTTTAACAAAAACTTTTTGCAGTCAATGTCGATCTTTTGTAAAAGCTTGTATCTATTTACGTAAAGGTTTAGTATATTTAGATAAAAAATGTCGTATGTTTTTGAAGTAGCCGCTTAAAAAAATGGTCGTTTCGTGCTTAACGTTCTGCAGACGAGAACAAAAACTCAAGATTTTCTTTGAAATAAATGAGTCAGTTAAGAAAAATTATAATGCTCGCACAGCATTAGTACCAGGACGGTAAAGTCAATTTCTGCTACGAACTTTTTACCTTTATAAATTGATTAATTCTACATTTCATGCAATTAAAAGTGAAGCCGACAAGCAAGCAGATAATAATTTTCTCGCAATATTATCGTTCTCAAATTACCAATTATCATAAATTAAATTCTCCATGAAGCTTGTAAAAAAAAATAAATAAACTGAAATAATATCCATCAGACATTCTGGCGATTCTTGTTTTCTCAACTGCCACGGTAAAAAAATGCAATTTTCCTAATTCCTCCAATATTTAATATCGGTAAAACAGGACAAAAAAAAGAATAATAAAATTTGTTTCATTATTCCGTCGGGGCTTTTTGCCCGATAATATTCTCGTCCTTTTCCTTCTCCCTCTCTCTTCCATCCTGCGTTCGATTCGTTCGTTAGCGGCGCGCTGTGCTGGCCTAGTCCTGGGAATGCGAGCCCGCGCAGCTCTCCCTCTCCTGCGCGTGCAATTGACTCGCGCTCTCTCTCTCTCTCCCTCTCCCCCTCTCGTCTTATTGACCCGAACCCGGTTCTCGCCTCGTCCCTCTTTTCCTCGCTCGCTCTTTCTCTGGTTCGCTTGCCTGCGCTCCGCTCGTCGAGCTTCGATTCGCCTCTCTCCTCCATGTTTCTATATATATATATATATATATGTATGCGCGCGCTTCGTGTGTATGTATAATATATATATATATATATAT
>UELU01143633.1:0-25840 GCA_900490025.1 Megastigmus dorsalis
TAATAAGATGTCCTGAAATTACGATAAAATTAAAGAATATATTAGTAAAAGCATTAGTAGATACAGGTAGTCAAGTTACTTGCATATCAGAAGAATTTTTTAAATCAAATACAGAATTAAAAGAATGCCCAACTCTTCCAATAATAGGACAAACTATAACAGGAGCCATTGGAAAAAAATTGACAAAATTAAAAATACAAATAATGGTAGAGACCCATATTGGTGATATAAAGAAAAATCTAACATTTTTAGTAATTCCAAAACTCTCTAGAGATTGTATATTGGGTATAGATGCTCAAAAAGAATTCGGATTCGTGATAGATATTATAAATGAGATGATAACAATAAAAGAAAATAAGATAGAAAATAAACTTCCATATGAGATTCAAATATTAAGTCTACAACAAAATAAGCATCGTGAAATGGAAACGATGGAGGAGAAAGAAATGGAGAGGGAGGAATATTGGAGTAATTATGGAATGCATCCTATCGTTCAAGAAGAGAAAGATGTATATCTAGCACTACCAGAAAATATTGATAATGCATGTAAATCCCAAAGAGGTATTGAACAAAATAAAAAAGAGAAAGAGGAAAAAGACCCTTATATATTAACAAGGGAAGAAATAAAAGAAAAATTAAATGATAATATAAATAAAGAAAATAAAGAATTAATAGACAAAATAGAGAATATAATATGGAAGTATAGAGAAATATTTAGAAAAAAAACCGGGAAGATTAAACAATTTTGAATATGTATTAAAGTTAAAAGATAAATCACCATTTTTTGTGAAACCGTATCCAATTCCTTTGAATAATAGAGTAAGAGTGAGAGAGGAAATTCAAAAAATGTTGGATTGGAAAATAATAAGAAAATCGATTAGTCAATATATAAGTCCATTGGTGATTGTTATAAAAAAGGATAACTCGGTGAGAGTATGCTTAGATGCCAGAGAATTAAATAAAAGATTAATTACAGATCATGAGTCACCAAGAAATATTGAAGAATTATTACAAATCTGCGATAAAATAAAGATTATGTCAAGTTTAGATCTGACTAGTAGCTTTTGGCAGATTCCTCTTAGCGAAGAAAGTAAGCAGTATACAGCTTTTATGCATGAAGGCCAAGTGTATAAATTTGAAGTATGTCCGTTTGGTACAAGCGTGAGTACTGCAGCCTTAATAAGAGGATTAGATTTTGCAATGAGGGGCAGTGGAAACAACGTAATTAATTTTGTAGATGATTTACTATGTGTTTCAAATTCAGGAGAGCAGCATTTAAAACATCTTGAGGACATATTCAGAAGATTAAGAAATGAAAATTTTACTTTAAATTTAAAAAAATCAAAATTCTTACGAAAAGAAGTGGAGTTTTTAGGCTTTGTCTTAACAACAGAAGGAATAAGACCTCAGTCTGACAAAGTAGACTTAATAAAGAATTTCCCACGTCCAAAGAATGTACGACAATTAAAACGATTTTTAGGACTAGTCAATTTCTATGCGAAATTTGCCAATAATTTTTCGGAAGCAATTGTGCCTTTGACGAGATTGCTAAAAAGCGATGTGAAATGGGAGTGGGGGGACAAAGAACAAAAAACATTGTATAAAGTTAAATGTTTATTCATAAAGAATATTATTTTGTCTCATCCAGATCCTACAAAACCTTATATTTTGCGAACAGACGCAAGTGACTGTGCAATAGGAGCAGCATTATCGCAGTAGTATGGAGTCTTGTAAAACTAGACACGTATTTGAGAAATGCGAAAATACAAGTCAAGACTGATCATCAAGCGTTAATATTTTTGTTTAAATGCAGATTTACAAGCTCAAGAATTAAAAGATGGATATTAGCAATACAAGATTTTGATATAGAAATTGAACATGTCAAAGGAAAAGAAAATTTAGTACCTGATTTACTAACAAGACATCCAGATTTTCATCCGAATGCAAGAACAAAGCCAGGAGAAATAGTAATATCGGCGGTAAAGAAAAATCCAATAAGTAAACAATTGGTAGAAATGTTGAAAAATATAAAAATTTTTCAAAAAGAAGATGAAAATATATGTAAAATTTTTGAAAAAACAGCAAATGAAATGAATATAATGAAGGAAAGAAAAAAGGATGGATTAAAATTTTACATTGAAGATAATCTATTATATAAAAGGAATCATTTAAATTATTTTCTCGTGATGCTACCTGAAACTATCGCAACTCAATTGATAATAGAATTACATGAGATATATGGTCATATAGGAGCGAGAAAATTACAGAAAATAATTAGAAGATTTTTATATAAAAAATATTAGACATAAAATTTCAAGTTTAGTCTCGACTTGTGATTTATGTCAAAAGAATAAGATATCAACAAGACCAACGGCAGCTCCAATGCAAACAATTATTCCGGAAAGACCAGGTGATCTACTCTCAATAGATTTTTATGGGCCATTACCGACTTCAATTGCTGGAATGAAATACATCTTAATAACTATAGATGCATTCAGTAAATTTGTAGCAATTTATGGTATAAAAAGGGCAAATACCAAAACAGTAATTAGAAAAATTTTCGGCCATTACGTAGAAAATTATGGAAAGCCAAAAAGAATTATATGCGATCATGGTACGCAATTTACGGCAAAAACATAGCAAAAGAAATTAGAAGATGAAGACATAAATCTAATATTTTCTTCAATTAGGCATCCACAAAGTAATATTGTGGAGAGAGTGAATAGAGAACTTGGAAGTTTTTTTAGAATGTTTGTGAAAGAAAAACATTCAGGATGGGCGAGATATGTAGATATAATTCAAGAAATTATTAACGAAACATACCACGAAACAACTGAATTTACATCAATAGAGTTGCATTTAAACATAAAACCAAAAAGACTTTGGAAAAATTGGATAAAAGCAAGAAAAGAAGAAGAAGAAATGCCACATGAAGAGAAAATATTTTTGGCAAAAGAAAGAATTAAAAGGAAAGGTACTAAGAGAGCGGAAAAATTTAATGAGAAGAATAAAAAACTATTTGTTGAATTTCAAGAAGGAGAAGAAGTATTATTACGTTCGAATAATGTGTCAGATACTGAAGAAAAACTGATTGCAAAATTCTTTTCAATATATGAATGCCCTCATGTGATTCAAAGAAGAATAGGTGAATCGAGTTATTTTTTAATAGATTTAGAAAATGAATCCGAAAGAGGCAGATTTCATGCAAGTGATTTAAAGAAATATAGGCGTCGAAATGAAACAGTATTTCAAGATGATATACATATATCGGAAATTTAAAAGGACAGTGATTAAAAGGACAGGTAGCTTGGACTGGGGTCAGTGACCGGTCAGATGTAAACATCAACAGCAAAAGAAAAGAGTGCGAAAGCGCCACATCAGCTGGACAGAAATGTGATTGGCCAAAACTCAACTGAAAAGTTTGAAAATAGGGAAAAGAAATAAGAGACTAATCAGTTCCGGTGAAAACTTTGAAACGCAAACATGGATGAGTCTATTCAAATCATGTGCGAAGAAGAGCTAATTATAGATGTACAAGGTGAAATAGTAACAGTGGAGGAAATCCTGAAAGAAATTGAAGGAATAATAGGAGAGACGGTGAAAAAGAAATCCGTACAAACGCAAACAGAGTTTAAAAGAAATATTAGTACTCAGACATCGAAAGAAGAGGAAAGGGAGGAAGAAAAGATAAACGAAAAGACGATAACTCCAACAGGAAAATTCCAGAGGGTGAGAAACAAGGGATTTCCACCGAGAGGAAGGGGAACAGATACTGGTCTAGATGAAAAATCGGGATTCTGGAAACCAATAAAAAAGGAAAAAAAAGATAAAGCCACGCAGTCGGCAAACCTAAAGAAAACTAAGAAAAGGCACGCAGTCGCCAATAATATAAGCTTCGATCAATTTATTGAATTTACGAAAAAAGAGTTCGATAAATCATGGCAGCAGGAGGAGCCAACGACCGTGTCATCGTTGTTAATAGAAGAAAGTAAGTAAAAAAAAAAAGAAAAGAAACAGTGAGAAGAAACAAGGAAAAAGAAAAGAAGAGGAATAAAAATCTTTTTTTGGAACTTTTTTCTATACGTTTTTTTTTGTTTTTTGTTTAGAGAGAAGAAGGGCGAATTAGGAGAAGATTTCTTTGAAGAATAGACAATGTAAAAAGTTAAGAAATAAGCAACAGAAAAAAGAAAATAGAAAAAAGACGCTTTAGTGAAAGTGGAAAAAAAATATATATATATATGTGTGTTAATTTAGATTGTAAATATTGTAAATATTGCGTCGGGAGTTTTGAATAAATTTCATATTTTTTTTTACAAAAATAGGAAATTTATTCAAGGGGGACTATGTAATACCCTATACTCTAATAAAATATACAAAAGAACCGTTAATGCGAAATACAAATTAAATGAGAATATGTACAAAAACAAGTGCGAGTGTGTATGTATGCGCAGAGAATGATCGATTGGATCAAGAGTAGAGGGAGATATCCCTACTCTTGATCAGCGGTAGGCGGCGTGGATCGACTCGATACCGAGTTGATCTGTTTGATGAATTTGTCGGGCAGATCAGTACGGTCGCGAGACTTTCCAAGGCTGGAAGCCACATCTATCTTTTAGAGAGTTACTGTGAGTGTGACTTATAACAAATACTCACAGTGACTCGTCTAGAGGAAAGTGGGCTAGGCGTTACTTGAATAAAGCGACAGTACGTTTAATGAACAAAAACTCTATCTTTCTTTGTATGCCCATCATTCCCTCAACAGATCCCCATATATATACATCAATTCAAAAGACAAATACGTTTCAATGTAGCTGGACCCTATATTTTTATTGCAAATTCGGATTCAACTTTGAAAAATACATAAGAAATCATAGGTCTGGTTAACTGCACAGACCTTCTTATTTTTTTTGTGGGCCTGTGTAATTATTAGATTGTGATTGCACTTTTTCGAAACTAATTTTTAAATTTGCACTATTTGGCAATATTAGGTCTTTAAATTCAAATATTAAATTTTTACTTTACTAATTAACCATACCAAATAACATATGCCCCTCAAAGAGAACACATTCAAATTTGATAATATTTTAAAGACCACAACTTATATTTAATTAAAACTAAAATTTTTAAAATTGTATTTATAAAACGAACTTATTTTGAATATTTATATTAAATTAGTTAACCATTAACATTCACCCGAGCGAGCGTTAGCGAGCGAGGTTTTTGCTGCTTGTAAATAATTATTTACGTCCCTTCCGGACGTAACTATTGTCTTTTCTATGGCCTTGCTCATTTTCTTTGTCTTCCAGGTTACAGTAGCAGCTGAACGATGTTTAGTCTCTTGGTTTGTTGACATTCCACAGAGGTGATAAGGTGGTCGAGCGATCAACTGCTAAAGAAGAGATGTTCGGAGTCTGGATCATATAACTTGCGCGAGAAATGAATTTACATGAAAAAACTAGACGCGCTAGGACGAAGGCACTCTAGCGCAGAGTTAAGGCCACAATGTGATTATATAAAATTATAAATTGAATTAAATAAAAACCGCGTTAGACCAATCCTACCCTTTTTAGTTCCTGGTCGTATCAAAACGATTTTAATAAGGTACCGGGCCTGGAAAAGCGAAGCAGTTTAATTTACATGTAAAACTTCTAATAATTAATCAATTTTAATAAATTAATAATTCTAAACGAACGAGCGCTGCCAACAAAAAGGCACGGACGTTATCACTGTTCGCGAACTTAAACTTTTACGCGATATAGAAGATCGCAACTACGCGGTGCGGAAGAATCCTGAGAAGGTAGAAGAGAAGTCGTCTAGGCACGCGTCGCCGAGTCCGTCCAATGGTAAGGATGAAGGCCTTACTGCCCAAGAGCATGACCTTGGTCTTCTCAGGGCACGAAAGGCCATTTTCAGCGTCCCATACAGCTACAGCGTCAGCGTCCCATACAGCTACAGCGTCAGCGTCGCGAGTGATGGAAGCAATACTCGCACGAAGATTTGCCGGTGGAAAGGAGTAATAAATTAGGGTCGTCTGCAAAGATCATGTGGCGAGAAACGCTCAACACCGATGGAAAGTCAGTAGTGAAAACAAGAAAAATCAGGGGATCGAGAACACTCCCCTGAGGCACTTCGGCAAAGACCTTTAGCCATTCGGATGTTGAGCTACACTCATCCACCACCGCCTGAAGCCTGTCGTGCCTGTAGGCATAAAACCATGCCGATGCTGTTGTTGGGAAAATATGTTAATTGCTGTAATTAAATATTTCATTGCCTAAGACAAGTCCAAGGGAACCTCTTCTCTGAAGCAGGCGAACATGGAGTCGAACCCCCTGAGCAACATGGAAACCGAGCATGTCTGTGTGAACCGGCCAGCAATGGCTGAGGAACCGAAACCCTCAACTCAGAGCCTCACTGTGAACTATCCTTCAAAGGATGGGGAACCAGAGGAACTAAAGAAAAAGAAAAAGAGGCTAGGATCAAAGGAGAGAAGGAAGTTCACTGCATCTGGGACGGCCAGCACCAGCTCTTCTAACACTCCTACCCCAGCAAGCAAAATGCGGTTAAAAGGGCCGTTAGACACGCTACCAGAGGGCCAGAGGCCCCCTGAAAAAGCCAAGGAGGCATGTCTCAACGCACTCACGGCTGCGCAGAGGATCAGCCGCCTGTTGGCAGTGGTCGACGAGGCTCAGTATCTTGAGGAGCCCATAACCCAAGAAAAGTTTGGGCACTTCAGGTAGGCGGTGATGGAGGCAATGGGGCAAGTTGCTTCTTGAGGTGCCGATGCCCAGGTTTTAGAGCTTCTTCTACAGACGGGAGGCCATCATTCTCGTACCGACGGACCAGTACTCTAAAGACTGGGTCGTCGGAGCGATAAGCGGCTTGCATCTATGGGAAGGTGCAGATCTGAAGTCGGGAGGGGTTGAACTCGTCCAGATAATCGTCAGGGTCACGGACTGGATACCGATAACGACCGAAGAACCGGAAGTGATCCTAGCGAGGCTGAAGAGGTCCCCTCTCTTAAAACCGAAAATTGTAGGGTCGTGACCTCGGACTCTAAAGAAGGAGTCCAGAGTAGGACCTTCATTTTAGACGTGCCCGAGTTCGGCATCCACGCGATAACCGGACTAGAAGATAAGGCCTACTACCGGATCGACAGGATGGTATTTAAGTACACCCTGCTGGAACCGTAATAGGCCATTACAATGGTGCATTGGGGGGATTTTATAATCAAATGGCTTGCACAAATCTCTTCATAACGGTGCAGACAAATATATCACTAATCCAAGAACCTTGGTTTATCAACGACCGTGGCAAAGACCTCCTGGAGTACCTGGCCGCTACCAACTTGGAGATCATCTATCAAGGTAATGAACCAACTCTCATTAACAAGGTAAGAAGGAAAGTAATCGATATCACCTCCTGCTCCCAACAAATAGTCAGGTACTTAGGGGATTGGCGAGTGGATGAAGATCCTTCTCTCTCTGATCACGCTCAAATTCATTATACTTGTTTTCTGGTGTGCTGAACCCAAGGGAGATAACTATAAGGAATCCAAGACTTACGAACTGGGTTGAATGCAAGGACGATCTAAGACGAAATCTCAAAGATTTCCAAAAAAAGAATCGATACTAGGGCTTAGATAGATGCATCGGTAGATTGTCTGCAGAAGGACATAATTGAAGCTTATGAGCTAACCAAAAATAGACAGAAGCAGACATAAAGTACCTTGGTGGAATTACCAGTTAGAAAAAAAGAAAAAGAAAGCTAAATCACTCTTCAGCATAGCCCGTAAGAGAAATATCGAAGAGAGCTGGGGAGGATGACGTGAAGCGCAAATCAACTACAGGAAACTTGTAAGAACAGCTAAAGATGAAAGCTGGAAAAACTTCTGCACAGATATAGAAGGAGGAAAGGAAACGGCCAGACTCAACAGGGCTTTGACCCGTAACACAGAAGCATGGCTGAGTGCCATAAAACTTCCATTAGGAGAGTTCTCAACATCGGACGAGGTGACATAGGTATATAAGAAAATTAAGAAACATCGTTACCGTCGAAGCGATTTGCAAGGTTATTACAATAATTCTTTTGAAACATTATGAAGTATGCGTATATATATATATAGACAAGTTCTAGTATTTCTGAGACGATTTTTAGTATACATTGTTACTTTCTGGGAGATTCCAGAAAAAAAATAGATGGATTGTCATTTTTTTGGGATATTCTGGTGCGTATCACCAAAAATTATTTTATACCTAAACGTTATTAATAATTATTTTATACCTAAATGTTATTAATAATTAAGGTATAAAATAATTTTTCAAACATGACAAAAAACTCTCCAAATATTAATAATAATTGATTTTAAAAGGTTAGGACGAGTATTTTAAAATGCAATTTTTAGAATTTCCTTTCAACATTTTTTTTCCATGAATTTTTTTCAAGCGTTATCGAAATTTTGAGCGCTTCTATAAGTGAGATCACTATCTTTGAAACCTCATAACTTCGCAAAAAATAATGGAAAAAAAAAGTTAAAAAATGAAAATGAAAGCTCTTTCAGAGTACTTTAACATACATTTTATTAAAATTTTTTTCCTATGTACTCTAAAAATTATTTGAACGAAACTATAATTTAAAAAATTCGTTATTTTATTTTTTTTCAAATTAATTTTTTAATATGATAAAATACTGCGAAAAATTTCTAAGACATCGATTTTGAAAGGTTTTCACGAATACTTTAAAATCCTTTATTTAGAATTTTTATACGACGTTTCTTTCCCAAGATATAGCTCTTTTTTTACTACCCTTTTTTTTATAGTGTTATCGAACTTTTGAGCGGTACTGTATAGAAAAAGTTTTATCGTGCTAATTTACACTCATATTAGTTTAAAAGGATATGATCATTCATATATATGATGACCACTGGCTCTCAATAAAAACTTTTTCAGAATTATATTATACTGTCTATAAGGTCTATAAAAATTTCAACGACAAAATTAAAAAAAAAGAGTAAAAAAAGTAATACTCTTGAAACTTGCAAATAAATTTTTAAATATGTAAAACAATAAATGTTGGTTTTTGTTTGCTGTATTTTTCATTTGTTATGACAATATATTACTAATATAGCTAATACGACTGTATAACTAATTTATGACGATACTAATTTTAAAAATGAAAAAACAATTCAACTAACGATGGATCGCTTAAGTTTTCGAAAACGAACAAAATGAACGCATAAATTTCAGAATCGAACAATAATCATGGATTAAACTTGGAAAAAAAGAAATTAGAAATTTTTTACTGCTTAACCTATTGATCTATTAGTTGGTATAAATAATAACGTAGGTGATGCTTTATTAAGTAAAGAATAAGTTACTCACAAAGTATGGTCATTCAAAATATACCACTTTCATGTAAAAGTAATATTATCGAATGTTTTTCGAATAGTTGCTGATTTGAGTAAGTATCGCTTGTACATCGTTAAGCAATGAAGAACTGGTTTTTGATTGAATGTTTTAAAATTTAAAGATATCATTTACACATATGTAATATTGTGATAAGTATACGGTCTTTATAGTTATATTTCATTAACTTTAAATATCTTTTATATTTTTTTGTACCGCAAAATAATACGTACTTTTTTGTTGTTTTATAGCTGCTGGCTCTTGTATCCTCTCCATTGCTGGTTATTCTGTAGATTTAGTAACTGCAACTTCTGCATTTATGTATTAGGTATGTTCTTATCTTTGGTTTTTAACTTGGATGTTTTTATATAATGTTAAAAATGACAAGTTTATGTTTGTATTATTAACGATGGTCATTGCTGAATGTAAACTTGTTATTTAAAATGCTTTAAGATGATTGTTTCCCAGCAAGAAAGCTAGAACAAATCATTCAACCAAAGCTAAGAAATTTTATTCTAAAACTGTAAGAAATAGTGTCAAATTTCTTTTAGTCATAATTGGAATAACAATAATTTATAATATTGCTATTGTATTATTTGGAGCACTTTTATTGATTTATTATGAAGAGACATCAATTCTTGTCCTTACTTTGACAACTCTTACATTGACTCCAGCAAGTTTACTCTTAGAAATCGATAATGTGCTAGTTTCATGTACCGGTTGACCATTGACAATCAGTGGAGCATTTGTAGATGTTGTTAAAGTAAACATATTGTCATGTCTTATTGGAAACATGGCTCAGTGCCTTTGTAGTAGCCATTAGACTGGGATTGATCATCGCAAGCTTGGATTATACCTTACATAGTGCATGCGTTACTTGGCTACTTTGCTGCTTATTTTATAATTTTTATAAAAATTTCAACAATGAAATTGAAATAATTGTTATATTAAAATAATAATAATTATATTTTTTATTTGTTGTTGTATAGATATGTTGTTTTGGAGCGTCCTGATCTACTTTCCAGTTGTGCTGTACCATTCATATTCATAAAACGTGGTTTGGATATTACTATTGTTAGTAAAGTGAATTTTATTTCAGTTTTAATTTAAAATATTTAAAATAATTTGTGGTCTACTCTAAGCATTACCAATCATGCTATCTAGATCAATTTCAATCAATTTAGATATTGTTTATTCTATAACGGCCGCGGATTTGAGAAGCGAGTCGACGAATGGTAGATCCCTGTGATACCGGCATGAAGTAGTCGGTAGGATCTGTAGCTGAGTCGGAGGCCAGTGCGGCGTTGGCTCAGTGTTAAGGAGCGTGCCTTTGGATCCTGAGGTAGTGGGTTCTAGTCCCACGTCCGCGTACTTTTACCTCGATTTTCCTAAATCCTGCCCCGTTACAATTCTTTTAAATTCAGTGTACACAATAAATGTATTGCAATAAGATTCTAGAACAGGTAATCTTAAGCGACTGGTGTGGTAAAATATTAATGATTGTTAGTTTTAGGTTGCCGTGTACCTGCTGTTATTCTAATATCATATGCGAATAACGATACTGTTAGTGGCATGATTTGATGCTCCTACGGATTTGGAATTGATGCAAGCGAGTTGGTAAACATAAATTTTACTTTTATTTTTAATTAAACTATTTAGAATATTTTCACTTCCAAGTTTTATTAGAACTATTTTATTAGTAAAAAAAAACAAAAGAATTTTTTTAATAAATTGTAGAATATAAAAATATTTTTAGATTTAAGTTATTTATAATTTAGTACTGTTTCGTATTGATGATACTGAATTTATATAAATACTATTAATCAAGTTAATTATATATATGTGATAAGGTTACAAAGAACAACTGGAAATAACATAGTAATATGTGTTTATTTGTTACAGGGAATACTTCAAATTGATGATAATACCAATTCTGCCATTGATCAGATTTTGATATAAGACTGATAGCTGTCTATTGAAACTGCACGGTAATTTTTTAATGATTCTGCTGCTTTCATATAGATCCTCATAAGCTATGTAATTCAAGGATGGATGCCCTTGAAGTATTTATTAAGTAACAATTCAATTCAGAATTTTTGAGAGTTTTTCAACGTTTTTGAGTTTTTTTTGCTGTTATCTTAACCCGGTTCCACCGAGAACGCCACTCTCTGTATCCCGGTCTTTAAGAGTTTGTAACTGACGTTCAAAACGTCAAAAAAAATGAGAGGGTCATATTCTAAAAGTTTAAGATCTGGTCTTTCCGATCATAACCATTAAAATTTCCAAAAAAGTTTTTTACTATTGCAAAATGCAGTTTAACCCATTTCCGCCGAGAACGCCAGCGGTACCCCGGTCTTTAAGAGCTTGTAACTGACGTTCAAAACGTCAAAAAACAATGAACAATCCAAAAAAATTCCAATGTGTTCTACGGTTCTTAGAATCAACCGTAGAATAAATGGGAATTTTTTTGGATTTTTATGAGCAACTTTTGAATTTTACATAAATTTACCTTTTGCAAAAATACCAAAATTTTCTTGAAACTTTTTGAAAAAATTCGGGTGCACTCTTTGAGTAATTCTAATAACTTTTTCTCTCTTGACAATTTTTCCATAACCCCAGAGTTATTGAGTAAAAAATTCATAAACATATTGATAAAAATTTTGCAATCAAGGCGTCATTTTGAAAACCCCCAGGTGAAAAATCGATCCGGGAACCATGAGTTCCTCATATTCAAACATTTATTCCACCGGTTAATGAGGTTCCGAGTCGATTTCACTCGGGAAACCTTTTGAAAACTAGATTTAAAAAAAATGGGTGAAAAATTCATGTTTTTTGTTTTTTAAACTGAATTTTGTAATAGTAAAAAAATTTTTTGGAAATTTTAATGGGCACCATCGGAAAGAGAAGATCTTAAACTTTCAGAATATGGCCCTCTCATTGTTTTTTGACGTTTTGAACGTCAGTTACAAACTCTTTCACAAGTCTCAAAGACCGGGGTACCGCAAGTGGCGTTTTCGGCGGAAACAGGTTAAACTGAATCTTAGAGCAAAGTGTTCTATAGAGAAAAGTTTCATTTTTTGTGCTCTACAACTTTTACATTTAACACTTTTTTGAGAAATTAATATTTTTTATGTTAATGCCCAAAAATATAAGTGTTTTGCTATGTTTATTTTGGTAGCACTTGGTTTTAGAGAAAAGCTTACTGTACAAAATGGAAGTATTTTTTGTGTTCTTCAACATCTACACGGAAAAACAATTCCGCTATCATGACTGATCCTTGCCGAAGGTGTAAAATTATTTCAAGAAGTCCATGATTTTTTGAAGTTATGAAAATGTTGATAAATTTAAACAGTTAAATGTATTAGTAATTGATGCTCAAAACTATTTCTAAAGTATAATTCATGAGGGTAACGTTTGAATTTCAATATGTCCGTTCCATTTCATCAAAATCCATTATATTTCTTTAAGCATTTTACTTGAACTTTGTATTTAAAATGCGAAAAAACAACTCGTAAAATGTCTGGTAAGACCCAACCCGAACCCAACCCAACCCGAACCCAACCCTTGCTAAATTCTTTGAAACCATTTCTTATTTAACAATAAATCTTGAAAAGTTATCAGAAAATATCTTGTTCGAAAATTCCGATTTTGAGATTTTACGAAATATGGCCATTTTGGAAAGTTTAAAAATATTTTAGGGTCATGACAAGAATTTTTCCGTGATGTTTGCATATCAATTGCACTTTTATGCAATGATTTGAATTATTGCCATTGCGTTTCTATTACAAAAAAAATTTAAAAGTTGAAAATTTCTAAATTTTTTCACTTTTTTTCGTGAAAAACACGCCATATTTTTTTTTCAAGAGTGTTTCAACAAAAAATCGGTAACACCATTCGAAAGAACAGCTTAAAATACGTCGGATATGATCTTTTTCAAATTTTTATAAACCTTTTTTTTAGTTGAAAAAAAGCCTTGAAAAAGTTGTTGAAAATTCGGGGTCTTGATCGTTAATGGATTAAGCATCTATAAAACGAGGTCTCTTTAAAAAGAAGCTTCCCCTCCTTCTATTTTTGTGAAGTGAAGCCCAGTACTACTTCTCGAGCTAGAATCTTTTCATAATTTTTTTTTATCTATTTTTAGAAATAGATATCTAAAACCATTTTATACTTTTAAAGTTAATACTCAAATTGGAACCTCTTTTATAGTTTAAAATATTATACTTCTAATTCTTACCAAAACAATATATAATAAAAAATATTAATTTGTATTATACGTGTATTATTAAGATATTTAAACTTTTAATTATAGTTTTAAACTCCCACGTAAAAAGTATTTGCTATATTTATCAGTGCTGCTTTTCATAAAATGGCGATAGTCTGGTAAGGGTCAGGCAATATTTTGGCGCCAATTAGAAAGTCAGACTAAAATATGGTCCTGATTATCACCCCATTACATGCCAAGTCAGGGCCTGCACAGGTAGCCTGGGCAAGACCTCAAAATATATTCAGGCTACATGAAATTTTTTCTAGTCGGGTTCTATTACTCCCCATAATGTACAAAAAATTAGGGTAGAAAAAAAATCGATTTCTGGGAGTCAATTCACTTGTATGTGCAACCTTTCAGTGACGAGTTTTGTCTTCTTTCTAAATTGAAAAAAATAGACAACTTTTAAATATTAAAAAAGAAAAACTATTTTATTCATAATTATATTTTTTTCATACATTGTTAACAATGTTTTAAGGTGTACAAAAAAATTATTTTTTGGCACTTTTAATTACTTTTTACCACTGCAGAGGGCGTCTTCTAAAAGATGCATTTTAATTTGCGGGACACTTTCCTGCTTTCCTGTAACAAATTTATTTAAAATTGCAACGCGATTCAATTCATGAGACTTGAAACTAAACAATAAACCTTTGAAAAGCTAATTTTTTTATATTTCTATGGCCTTTACACGGGATTTTATAAAAAATTCGAAAAAACACCTATTTTGGGGATGAATTTACCCCTGTACTAAAAAGGTGAGGTGGTTTTTTTAACTTTTTAGAGGTTTATTTACTAATTGTTTGTATAAAGTATCAAAAAAATTTTGGTTTACTGAGATTGGCTTAGTAGATTTTGAGAAAAATGTCTCCCAGATTTGAAAAACGTGATTTCGAGAAAAACGCGTTTAAAGTTTCTTTACTATAATTATGTCTTACGTAGGTACCATTAGAAATACAGCTATAGCTTTCTTTCTATTTCGAATTTCTTAATAAAATTTTAGGTCAGTATTTCTATAGTACTAAGGAACATTTTTACGTAAAAAAAATCGATTTTTTGAAAATTTAGAAAGTAAAAGTCTCCTTAAAGCAGTTATGTGATCTTATATAATTATATAATTATCCTTCGTTTTCGTTTCTTCTTGATCGTCATTATTATTTCTTCAGTTATAAAATGGACAAAATAATAATAAATTAAACAACAATGCTGGAGCAAAAGGCAGTCAATAATTGATAAAAACAAAACGATGTACGAAGTAAGGATATCACAGCAAATCACAGTTTCAGTTCTGGTCGTTATCTTTTCCCAATTTTTTGTAATTGATTGTCAACGACGCCTGAAATTCAATTACATATATATTGTTTTAATTCTACCGCAAGTCGGACAACTGTCTAAAATTAAATTCTAATGTGACTAGTTAAAATTAAAATTGTTAATTCATACATTAAAAAACTATTTTAGTATTTAGATAATTACTGCTATTATTAAAATTTAAATCTAATGACTTAATGTGACTAGATTTTCCAACATAGGATTTTTAAATCTTCCAGCGTATGATAGCTCACGCGCAATTCTAACACACTTCAACATTCTTTTAATTTTGATAGAGTTAAAAATATAGTTAAAAATGTATTGGAATAAAAGATTTATATCAGTAATGTTGCATATAAAATTACAAAAAAATCCAATAAATGTTAAAGAAGATACGCAAAAATTAATTTCTCATTGCATGCATATGATCAACAAGATTAAATATAGAACATTCGATAATTATCCTTCGTTTACTAATATTGGCATCTTTGAAATGGTCGCACTTGCGCATATTTTACTATCTTATTATCCGGGTCGATGATTGGTGACATTCATCGATACGAACATGCGCACTCACTATTGATTGAGTGTGTGAGATTCTAATAGACAATATTTTTTCGACAGACTTGTACTGGGAAAAAGGTACCAAAAATTATAGACATTATGTAAGGCTGAATTGACGAAACCAAAGGTAATTCTGTTTATGACACATATTAAGTAGTAAGAGATCCAACTGTATACTACAACAATATGTAATATCAATTATTATTAATAAAGTCTAGTGTTTGAAAAAGGTGACAAAACTCGTCACCGAAACGTTGCACATACAATCGAATTGACTCCCAGAAATAGATTTTTTCTACCCTAATTTTTTATTATTATTATTATAATTATTGATTTTAGTTTTCAATGCTCAAATCATTCTATAACATTTACTGAAGTAAAATAATTGATGATTAAAAATAATTAATCAAAATTGTTGGAGGAGAATTCGATAATTTTCGCAATATTAAATACTGCTTTAAAAACATTTCTTTTCAATTTTTTAAGCCGGATAGGGTTTTCGAAAAAAGTTTTGAAAGACAAAAAAATGGCGCACATCGCATTAGAATCTATTAATTTGGCGAGTCGCTGCAATTTTTTGAAAATAATTATAAAAATGTTATTTATAGACCTTTAAAATATTCTAGCAGCTCCACCATTTGCAACAGCGGGGCTGAAACCTGGTGAGGAGTTATGTTTCGAAATCTGCTTTCATAAAGAAAATCCAGCTGATAATGTCTCTAATTATTACATTATGATCTAACATGCATTATATTTGAGTAAAGATATAAAAAATATTTAATATTATTGCACTTTAAGTAAATTATTTAATATTTTTAAACTTATGTGTATTACTTTTTTATATTTTGTTTATATTGTGACGCCCGATAAGTTATTATTATATCGGGTATTAAAGGGAAGTAGGACAGGCTCTACGGCATTGGATAGAGCGTAAAATTCTAAGAAAAAAATCCTTTTTCAACTTTTCGATCCGATCAATATGCATTGAGTAATCATCGATTAAAAATTAGCCGAGCAAGCCAATCAGGAGAGAGCTGAAGCAGAGATACTCAGCGGGCCGCTTCACTGAACCCACCTGGCGCTTGACCTTCTGCTATAGCTCTCTTCTGAATGGCCCGCTCGGCTAATTTTCAATCGATGATTACTCAATGAATATTGATCAGATCGAAAAGTTGCAATAGGATTTTTCCCTTAAATTTTTCCACTCTATCCGATGCCATAGAGCCTATTCTACTTCCCTTTAACATCCTGTATAGAGATAAATTAAGCCGTTATTAAATTAAGAGAAAATTGTTTTCAATAAAGCCGATATATTGAGACGAGTAGAATAAGTACAAGATTCGAAGAAAAGGAACTCAAATCAAAGGAAAGCAGAACATTATTCTAAGGAAAAGAGAACAAATTTCCAGGAAGCCACCAGAGAGGGAAACCCAACATCAGCCGGCTTCAAACTATAAAAGCAGCCCATGAAACAGCAAAAATCAGCATTAGCTCAGAGACAGATGTAGAGGCCATTACAGAATATATTTCCTACTATTATTATAATTATATTACTTCATTCTGCCATCGTCTCACCTCTGCTCAATAACATGCAACTGGAGAAGTCGACCCATTACGCGGCGACTGATCTATTGCTTAAGGAAATCCTTTCTACGGACTGGTACGGGATAGTACTTAAAAATACTAATATCCTTTTCTGCCTCTTTAAATAGCATGCCAATGCCTGCATGTTATTTGTGAAGAGAAAGAAAGTACATATTGTTCTCTGAGACTACGAGAACACAACAAGTCAATATGCATTTGTTGTAGGGCCGCAATCTCAGATAAACAATAATAACACGCTGAGAGCTAATACAGTAATCAATACGTATTACTGTATTCGGCTGGGTTTTAAACACACTTTTCTGCGGTTTAGACATAGTGACCACTGCTTGCTGCTATTGTCAGAACTAAGGACAAGCCCTTGGATGGGTAAATAAGCACATCTTTTCGAGTCCAAAATACCCGTGATGCTCACGTGAAGTGTGTACGTCAAAATATATTATTTATGTATACAAAATACAAAATTGTACGCATGAGGCGTTTCATATCAACTCTCCAAACGCGGCGGGTGAGCGTGGAATCGTGCTGTTTTCAGCTCGTGCTTAAAGGGTTAAAATGCACCTAAAAACAATGATGTACAGGTGATTTCTTTGTACTTTTTTCTTAGTTTTCCGATGGTTTCATTAGTTTTCCTAACTATGCTTAATTTGACCTTGATAAAGCAAAACGTGCTATATCTCAAACACTACTTTTTTATAAAATATTCAATATATACATTAAAAACTTATTTGTGAAACCACGAATAGGTGGCTTCTAATAGCATTTAGATGCCCGAAAGTGATTATGCAAAATTTAATGCTTATATAGGATTGCTATCCAGCATTGAAGTATTCCTTTTTTGGAAATTATCGAACTAACTGTCCTACTGCGATTCATCTGGGTTTTTTTTCCAGACAAACTTACTGCGATCCCTTTTTAATTGACATGTCTTTTTGAATACAAACTTTTGCTTGCTTTTGTTGCTCAAAATTCAGCTCAATTGTTCCATCGGAATGACAATCAAGCCACTATATTTACATTTATAGTGTATTATAGCGAAAACGATGAACTTAAACACAAAAGCATAACTATTATTTCTTACAATTTAAATCATAATATTATTTCGGTATATGAATATCAAAAAAATTTTATAAATTATCTTACAATTCATCATCAACTTAACCTTTACAGGACGGGAAATCCAATATAGTGGCTCGGTCCGTGACAGACACTTTAGCCACATGTATTAACCGATATTAGATACTAAATTTACGCATTTTCTTAGAGAGATCGATCGTCCCAAATCCCCGTCCTCTAAAGATTAAGAAAGTTTGTTATGCAAATGACGGGGCAAAAGTGGATCCGATGTCATAAGTGCAAATTTAAAAAGAGGAGCTCGCAGAATTAGCTTACAACTTCTAGGAGCTCACAAAATAATTACAGCCAAAAAGATTGTAAAGAAACAAAAATTTTCTACAATAGTAAAGAAGTTTATAAAAAGAAATCTTTGGAATTAAAAGCTAGATTCGATAAGTTAGATGACGTCCTCGAAATCGCTTGTTTGGGTATGTGGTTGCGTTACCTTTTTTCTTTTGTATAACAAGCAAATAAACCCGCCTGTTATGATTACTGATAAAATCATAATAGTCGTCAAGGATAGATGAAATTCAACGCCAAAGGTTCGCAGTTCTGGAGTATCCATTGGAGACAAAGTTAATGCTTTTAGAGGTTTAAAATTCAATTTACGATCTTTGATGATTAAAAGCAGAATTAGATTCGGTGATTTGATTTCTCCAAAATTTTCATCTATACCGTATCTATTATTTTTGATTAAACTCAATAGATATCGGGTAATTGATTGATATAAGCGTCAAATTGTTGGTTAGAGAGTAGGCTAATACTAGCGATGATGTGATTGGTTTGGCTTCTTCGGTAGCAAGTTGAAATACATAGTTGCTTTAATACATCTGTTGGCATTTATTAGGAAATAATCTGATTGATAGTCCAAGTAATTTCCAAGCCGTGGTTATAATTTCGGTTTCATTATTATAGTTGATGGAAGTCTTTGAAACAGGGAAAATTCAATAGGATTTAGGATGGGAATTTTAAAAGTATAAATGATAGAATTTTAGGTTAATACGATTGATCCCCATATAAAACGAAAATCTAACTAGTTATGGCGGTAGAGCATTAGTTCTTTTAGAGAATAAATTTTTAGCACGTATGTATGCATGCACTAGAAACTGCTATAGAAACCACAGTTGGAGGAACAGAGCCGAAAGTTCAATGCCACTTTCTGGCTATGCAGACGAGCGATAGGTGCGAACTGGGGTCTCAGTTTCAAAACGGTTCGATGGAACCTTAACGCCATACTTAAATCCAGGTTAACATACGCGTCAGAGGTATGGTGGAAAAGAACGGAACTCAAGACCATACAGATTAATCTGGAACACCTCCGTAAACTGATTCTTAGGGCCGCAATGGGGGCTATGAAATCGGCACACACGATGGCTCTGGGAGTACTCGCCGGGGTGGAACCATTCCATCTTATAATTAAGGCTGCAGCCTGCAACGCATCCTGAAGACTTATGGTCTGTGGTGAATGGAGACAAAAAGGTAAACATACAATGATACCACTCAACGAAGGAACTCTCCCAGCATGGAGCATGAGATCTGACAAGATGCCAGTCCGATACATCTTTGACAAGAAGTACCGGATCAGCATACCATCCAGAGAAGAATGGCATGAAAATAATACCGCTGCTTCAACTACCGGCGTGGCTTGGTTCACAGACGGAGCCTCAAAAGAGAGTAGATTGGGAGCAGGAGTGTACCGGAGACGCCCAGGGAAGAGTGTTGCAATGCTATTGGGGACATATAGCACCATCCTACAGGCAAAAATAATGGCAATTCTACGTGACAAGCAGCACTAGAAAACAAAAAGCAGGACCGTGCAGAAGGTGCGGTGCGATAAAGGAGACAGCGTCACATATCCAATGTGAGTGCTCGACCTTATCAGATTGAAGGAAGGAGAAACTGGGAACAGACATCTATAATTATGAATCCATACGAAAACTAGACGTGAGGAAGGTGATAGACACTTTCGTGTTCTTAACCGTTCAGCTTAGTCCGCAGTCCTAAAGAAACCAAACTTTCTCAGTTAGTCTTGAGTGGAGGTCGATGATCAGAACCACACCTGTTGCGGCAGGGCGGGTAATCCAGGGCACGATATCTGATCATAAGTTAGTATCTCTAGTTACAAAGTTTGCTCTAAAAAAATGAATGATCTTTTAATTTTGCAAAGAAAGTCTAAAAAATGTTGTTCCAGTGTTATTAGAGTAATAACGGCTTCAAATAGATGCAAATAAGCATCTTGGGAGTGATCGTTCATATTTTTATTTATTTTGTTTGTAATGCTTACTGATTTGTTCAAAATTGTTATATCTTCTTGCTGTTGACGGCCAAGCAAATGTAAGTAATTATTAATTTTGTCCAGGTCATTAGCGTCTGGATTTCCAAAAATGAACTTTATTGATGTACCTAATCCGTTTATTAATCCTCATCTTCCTTTTCTGTGAAATTATATGATTTGTTGTATATTTTGATATACTTCTTCGCGTAAAATAGCGGCTTGCTTCAATAGGTGTGATCCTCTTATATACGGGTATGAATATAATATTCCATAGCTAGTTACAATATTGTTATATGTGTCTTCGAAGGTTGTTGTATTGATGTTGAAGTATACGTAATAGAAATCTTCCATAATTCTTCCAATTCCTTGCTGCAAACGTAGTCAGGATGACAAAGATCAATGTTATCCACATCTTCTTGAAAAATTAAGAAGTTTTTCTGAACCTATTGGCACTTCTCAAATTATATCTACGTAGTTGTATGTGAATATGACAATCTAATGATGGAACTTGGCTGCTGTTTTTCAACAAGTAGTTTTTGCTAACGTGGCGCGGTTTTATCATGTTGTTGATGATGCATTTTAATAAATATTTCCATATTTTCTAATGTTTTGTCCGAGTTGTCTGGTAGCTTTTGATGCTCTTCTTGTTTTCTATATAATTTACTATAAGAAGGTAGAATTTTTTTCTTCCTAATTTCATTGTATTTCTCAATCGGATCTGTATTCGGATCTATAATATGTTTATGCAATTCCTCGTAAGGTCCATATAAGAGTTCAAACAGCGTGTAATGTGTGGTGGAGTGAATACTTTGATTGTATATTAAAATGGGGGTAGTCATATGATTTTTGCCGATTTCTCTCGAATTTTGATCCACGTGTATACTTAATTTTTCCATTATCCATTGAAGGTGTGTCTATTGATAGTTGTTTGATAATATACAATTTTGTGCATTCGACAAAATTTCTTAAATACGTTTGAATTAAATTCGCTTCCATTATCTGAAGTAATTTCGTCTGGAAAGTTATGGTGTGAAGTGAAGTGTCGTAATTTATTTATTACGATCGTAGCATTTCCGTCGGATAAATGGTAAGCTTGGGTATATTTTGAGAATATATCTATAATCGCGAGAAACTTTTTTCTATTGAAATGAAATACGTCTGTATGTATATGCTAAAGAGGCCTGTTAGCTATTGTAGGGCCGTACGATTCGGTTTCAAAGGGTCTTCTTCCGTATTTATGTTCAAGACATATTTCGCACTGATTTATATAATTTTGGATGATTCTATCCATGTTGCGAAGGTATAATTTTTTTCTTAAAGTGGACTGTTGTTTCCTGAATTCCATTATGATTGCTGTTATGGTATTTCTTTAATTTATTCGTGAAATTGTTTCGATTTGTTACCAAAG
This sequence comes from Megastigmus dorsalis, assembly GCA_900490025.1. Lineage (NCBI taxonomy): Eukaryota > Metazoa > Arthropoda > Insecta > Hymenoptera > Megastigmidae > Megastigmus > Megastigmus dorsalis. Next base: position 21,939 of record UELU01143633.1, read on the forward strand.
TATAAACAGTCGTTTTGATCAATTATAACTTCTCATTGAAATGTTCTTGTATTACTCTACTCTGTAAGTAATTTCTACTAATTCATCAGTCATAAAGTAGATATTCCCACATAGCATGAAATATTTGTAAAAAAATCTTTCAAGAAATATTTCAGTGAAATATTTTCCAAATATTTTCTAAATATTATTGAAACCTCTCAAAAATATTATACTGATATATTTCATGTAACAGTTTTAAAATATTTTGTAAATCTTTTATAAAAAATTTCATGAAATGTTCTTGAAATATTATTTGTAACATTTCAAAAAATATTTTGGAAATATTTTGGAAATATTTTTTTAAAAGGTTTTATTGACAGGTTTTGAAAATATTTCTAAAATATTTCGGTAATCTTTCACGAAATCTTTCATGAAATATTTCAAAAATCTTTCGGAAATGTTTATCAAAATATTTCACAAAAGATTTTAAAAATATTTATTTTATTTATGTATTTATTTATTAATACCAGAAGAAATATATACAATAAATTGCACATAATAACACATTACAAAAGTAACCCAGCAGAAGAAAATCATTTCCTGCTCGCTGGTCTGGCTCTATATAAACTAAAAGACTTATAAACTAAAATACTAAAAAACTAAAATAACTCATCGTTGTTGTATTCTATGCAAAGTGCACTTCGCGTCTTAATTCCTAGTAGCATAGTTACTAGGTTAAGTCGTGTGTGTAAATTTGCATGTACCATATATATTGTAGTTCTTCATTTCCAATACCTAATGAACATTGAACTTGCTTTTGTAAACATCTCTGTTGATACATTCCTGCTTCTCTTGTATATTTATTTCTCGAAGTTGCTTAATCTTGCGGGACATGTTAGGCCAGCTGCACATGTCACACGATAGTGTGGGAACATTTCTCTATGTTGTAAGGCGGAATATCTCATTTACAAGAAGAAGTGAAAACAATGTCATCTACTACTATTATATCGTTGAATTTCGGTTGTCTCGATATAGGGTGCATTGAATTGGTGAACGTTTGTATGCCTCTAACTCCTCTATAAAAATATAAAAGTGCTTTGTTATTTCTAAGGTAATTTATATCTCCGTATGACATTCTATATTCATTGTTTTGTTTAATTTGTTTTCCTGGAGGATTAGGGATTTGATTTACTAATTTTTTTTTTGTATTTTGCGTTGCTATTTCGTCTATTCTTGTAAATACTTCTTCTATAGATTTAAAATTAATTTTAATGTCTTCAGAAGAGATAACCTTCTCTTTTTTTATATAATGTTGGTGTTTTATTCCTTTTATTTTTGGGTAGTGACATAAGTCACAGTTCTCTTTAATAATTTTTTTGCGTAGAATGGACAAGTCTGGTTTCGTTGATGTTTTTGATGGTTTCTTCAGCTATATTAATTGCTATGTTGATAAGTTCAATATGGTTTGATTGCATTTTCTTCCAGTTATAGTTAGATATTCTGCGATGAGATCTATTATAGTGTAATTTGCAGTTACCGTGTGCACATATATATGTTCTTACGTCTTGTATTAGTTTATCTGTAACTATCACATCCCCATGGACTTCCAATGTAGGATGTGATAATGCTGTGTTCCTTGAATGTATTGTGGTTGAATGTAGTAAATAATTTTTTAATGTGTAACAGTCTATTTCTTCGTTCATTAATTTTCTCTAATCCAATTTTTTATGTTTGTTTTAAGACTTGTTTTGCTCTTGATATTCTTCATTTTACTCGGTAGTTTATTGAAGTTGGTTAGTGCTCGTATCTGACTATTTTTTATACTTATGTTTCTGAGGCGTCTAGGGATTTGTATGCTTTTATTTCTTGTTGGATTGTTAGATTCTAAATATTTCTATTGTAAGACCGTGTAATGGTAAATTAGTGATTCATAGGTAAAAGTTTGTTCAATATTTAGTGGATTTTTGTCAAGGATAAAGTTGTTCTTGTTTACTAATTTCAATAATCTATTTTGTAAATTTTGTAAACATCTTATTCTACCTGCATATGCCCCTCCCTAGGCCAATATACCATATGTAGCTATACTGTGAAAAAGTGCATAATACAGCATTCTCATATTTTCCATGGATATGATTCTAGATAATTTGTAGAAAGTGAAAGTGAGGTATTTACGTTCCATCTCAAGTTACTGTCGATAATAACTCCTAGATATCTTGCTTCATCAACTTTTTTAATGTTGTTACCCTGGATGTTTATGTTCAAATTTTTTGGTGTGCTGTTGCAATTATTTCCAAATTCCATATACACTGTTTTATCTATATTTAAAGACAATTTATTTAGTGCTAACCAATTTTCTGTTTGTTGTAAATAGATGTTCATTTTAGTTTCAACCTCTAGCCAGTTGTTTTCTGTTGTTATTATTGCAGTGTCATCCGTGTATGATAATATTGTGTTTTCAGGTAAAGAGTTTAATAAATCGTTGATATAAATGATAAAAAGTAATGGTCCTAGTATAATACCTCGCGGAATTCCCTTGTTGATACTTTCGAAATTGCTGTTGTTATTGTTTACTTTGACTCTTTATTTTCGGTTATTTAGATAACTTTTTATTAGGTTGTGTGCGTTTCCCCTAATGCCATAATTATACAGTTTGTCTAGTAAGATTTGGTGATCTACTGTGTCAAACGCTTTTGCTAGGTCAAGGAAGGTTATTGCTATTGGATTACTTGTGTCTAGTAGATTGTAGATTATGTTTGTAATTTCGTATAACGCATCTTTTGTACCTATCCCTTTTCTGAATCCAAATTGTTTACTGGATAATAAGTTGCACTCAATACAAAAATATGCTATTCTTTTATGCAGTAGTTTTCCAAATATTTTGGCGATGTTTGATATCAAAGATATAGGTCTGTAGTTTGTTGGTGAGTGCTTTTCTTTTGATTTATAAATAGGAATTATTTCAGCTAGTTTTAGATCTTCTGGCCATATTCCCTTTTCTATGCATTCATTCAAAATGTGTGACAAAGGAAAAGAGATGCATGTTGTCAGTGTTTTTAGTGTTTTTGCATTGATTCCATCAATACCACCATTTTTGTTTCCCATATTTAGTATAATTTCTTGTATCTCTGTATTGTTTGTTGGTTGTAAAAAGATAGTTTTTTCATTCATTGGTGGTAATTTAATTCTCTTGTTCCTTGATGTTTGAATTTTGTTTACTAATGTTTTTCCAACATTACAGAAAAATTTGTTCATATGATCTGCTATCTCTCTGGGATTTTTAATTTTTTTATTTTCGTCTATGATGTAGTAATATTATTATTATTTTTAGAATTTTTTCCAATTTTGTTGTTAATTATTCTCCAGAGATTTTTCGTATCTACTCTTTATCGAATTCTTTGTTTGCTTTATTTATGATCTTATTAAGAAGTTTGACGTAATTTTTATAATCTTCTTTTTTATTTCGATTATTTGGATCATATTTCCAAATCTTATAATTGCTTTTCTTATCCAATTTTTTCTCGGTCTTATATTATTTTTATCATTTTTATTTAAGTATTCGGCTTTACTAAGAAATATTCTAATTTTTTCCTTTAGGTTATTGAGTGCAAGATTTGGATCCGAGATAATAGTGTTGTCTATCCAGTTCATTGTATTAGCTATTTTGTTTAACTAGTAGTCTACTTTTATCCAGTGCACTTTTCCTTGTTTTTTTAATTTTCTTTATAGACATAATAATGGGATAATGGTCATTAAATGGCACTTGTAGTATGTAATTATTGTAATTTATGTTATTTAATTTGATAAAAAAATTGTCAATGCATGATCCATTATTATTGTCGATATCAGATGGTCTGGTTATATTCTTGTGACCTGGGCAGTATCCATTCATTAACAATTCTTGTAGAAATTCTTGGTCTAGTGGA
>UELU01143634.1:0-22898 GCA_900490025.1 Megastigmus dorsalis
AGGACTGTTGCACTGCATGATAAAATGCTTTGAACACTTACTGCATTTACCTTATAAAAAAGATTTGATCTTATGGGATGTTCCGAAAGATAAGAAAGGTATAACGCGTCACATTTTTCAAAAAATCTTCTATAATCTCATACTTTCATATATTTATATACTTGAACGTATAAATTAATGACTAGCGATCACACACTATAACCCTGGTAACAAATTGATGAGGTTGACTGCTGAACGTGGTAATCAAATGGCAATGATTTTTGGCCAATTATTTTTGGCTATAAAGTAAATAATATACTTTCAAACGTTCTATACCGCGATTTATATTATTCAGTTTTTAACTAGCTTTCAATTCTATAGTGTCTAGTTTTAATACAGGTCCCAGAACCAAAGATAATATAGTGAAAATTCAATATATTTAAAAAAATCTAGCTAAAAACTGGCTATAAACTCCTTAACAATTCCACCAGAAAAATATTAACGTATTTTCACATACCTATAACTGCTTTATTTTTATTTGAACAAATTTTATTACAAATACATTTTATAACAATAGCGGAGTATGAAGAGCGGAAAAAGGAGATACAAAATCGAATTTATGACCGCATTGGGGTCAGACTTGATCAAGTGCTACAAGGTCACGGTACATCGAATACTGGCAATGTTGCAAGACGTTGTTTTGAATATCCCACTGTCTTTGCTGAAGCCCTTAAACTCGATCCTAAGTTAGTGACAAATATAGCTACAGTTCTAGCTGCATTCAAATGTAGTAAAAAGATTTAATTAGATGAATTAGAAGAATATTGTTGGCAAACATATTGTTTACATTACGAACTTTATCCATGGGCAAGAATGAGCCCTACGTGCCATAAGTTACTAAAACACGGTTGTGAGGTGAGAAAATTAAAAAAATTATAGACAACTAAGAAAAAATATGAAGAATCCATTCAAAAACTACCCAAAGGTGACCGAAAATGGGATAAATCAGAGGTTGAGATACAACGTTTAAACGATTTTTTTTATGCTTCAAACACTTTTTTTATAAAGATTATTTTTTTTTAACTAAACATCGTACATTTTGAAATTTGAATCAATATTTGTATAATGAAGCTCTTCTTCTACTTTTATTTTCACAATTAAAAAATTTTTCTCGAGCCTCTGGTTATTGATTATATACCAATCAAAAATAATTTTTCTCGTACAATTTTTCCAGAAGATATTTGTATCACCTCGTGCCACACAATTATTTTGTTCTATTTTACCCTTTACATTTCAAGTACTTTTTCAAGAAGTTACCATATAAATATTTTATTATGAGACACTAAAACGGTATTTTACTATATTTTACATGCAGATTGCAAGGATATTTTCGATGCCAATCATATATTTCTCTGAAGATGGGAACGAATCATGGCACAAGTTTTATCGATTGAATATGACGAAACATGCTAGGCAGAAAAGTAGATTAAACAGGATTCTTGATGTATGTAAAAGAGCCATTTTTAAACATACAGCGTTAAATCTATGAGTATTGGTTTACTGACAGAATACAAACGAGGATATGTTATTTAGGTTATTTTCTTAACCAAATAAACTTGCTCAATCATATTCACTAATCCGTAATATGCGAAAAAAGAATAGAGAATAAAATAAATTCACTTCTGTCACGACTAAGAAAAGTCACATGATCATGAATTACCTAGATTGAGGTTAGAAGGTTCTAAGGTTCATTTTATATTTTAAACATCATTTATTGGCATGTCAATCGGATGAATTTTAGTACACTTATGCATTGTAATCCATTAAATGTGGAAAAATGTAATTAATGATCATTAGTGCATAACTAAGATTAGAGGTTATGTTTTTAATTAATATATATTGTATTATCTGATTTAGCTGTCTATAATCTATGAGAAATTAATTTAATAATTCACTATACAGCGTTAAATCTATGAGTTTTGGTTTACTGACTGAATATAAACGAGGATATGTTATTTAGGTTATGTTCTTAGCCAACGAAACTTTCTCAATCATATTCAATAATGCGTAATGTGCGAAAAAAGAATAGAGAATAAAATAAATTCACTTCTGTCAGGAGTAAGAATAAGTCACATGATGATGACTTTCCTAGATTGAGGTTAGAAGGTTCTAAGGTTCATTTTATATTTTAAACATCATTTATTGGCATGTCAATCGGATGAATTTTAGTACACTTATGCATTGTAATCCATTAAATATGAAAAAATGTAATTAATGATCATTAGCGCATAACTAAGATTTCAGGTTATGTTTTTAATTAAAATATATTGTATTATCTGATTTAGCTGTCTATAATCTATAAAAAATTAATTATAAAATTCACTATACAGCGATAAATCTATGAGTTTCGGTTTACTGACTGTATATAAACGAGGATATGTTATTTAGGTTATGTTCTTAGCCAACAAAACTTGCTCAATCATATTCAATAATGCGTAATGTACGAAAAAAGAATTGAGAATAAAAAAAATTCACTTCTATCAGGATTCAGAATAATTCACATGATGATGACTCCTACATTGAGGTTAGAAGGTTCTACGGTTCATTTTATATTTTAAATATCATTTATTGGTATGTCAATAGGATGAATTTTAGTACACTTATGCATTGTAATCCATTAAATATGGAAAAATGTAATTAATGATCATTAGTGCATAACTAAGATTTGAGGTTATGTTTTTAATTAATTTAAATTGTATTGTCTGATCACAAGTTTTATCCAAAAATTGACACTTTAACACCATTTTTTCGAGGTTATACGTTTATAATAAATCTTACTCTATAGTTTTCCTATATTCTGCAAGCCTTACTCTTGAAGTTGCAAAAAAATTCATTGTATTAGCATGTTTCTATCGCAATTTCTACGATTTTGAAAAAAAAGCTAGTTTTGCCCTCTGTGCGGCGTTGGAAAAAGGCACGAGCGCTCCGTCCCACATGTCAACGTATGGCAGACCCATTTTAACTAAATCATTAATATATTTTTCAGAATCAAATAAAATCGTTTAGGGTCTTTAAGGTAATTGATATAGAGACGGAAGAGCAAAGGCCCAAGTACTGACACCTGTGGTTCACCTAAATTTGTCTCAACCCACGAAGAAGAACCATTTTTAGATAAAAAGCGTTGAGTACGGCCTTGCAAATACGACTTAATCAACAGGAGTGCGGACCTCGAGAACCCAAGATCACCCAGTTTGCTCAATAGTCTCGAAAGAGAAATGGTGTCAAAAGCCTTGCTGAAGTCGAAGAGCAACAACACGGTGATCCTCCTTTGATCATAGCTTATACGAATGTCATCAGGTAGTTTAAGCAGGACTGTCTGAGTTCTGTGATGGTGTCTGAACCCTGCCTGAAAAGGATCGAGAATGCCGGCTTCGGAGAGTTAGCTGGTAATTTGGGAGTATACAATCTTACCAAGCAACTCGGAAAGAAAACACAGCAGGACGATAGGATGAAAATCTGAAACGGAAGATGAACTAGCTGCCCCTGCTTATTTTACAAATTTTCAACAATTAATAACTCAAAAACTACTTGTCGGGTCGAAAAACAAGAAACATACGTATTTCTTAGAATTTCGAGAGCTATTCAATGGTATAAAGCACATATCATGATTTCTATACATCCTGTATAAATCACGCACATGTGTTGTTCAGTCTCTGTAAACGTATTTTGTGCTTGTCAGACGTAGCAAGATACACTAAAGCGCGGTTGTCAAGATGAGATAACACTAGAGACTCAACCAGCCTTCTGCGCAAAGCGTCGGTAGTACATGCCCTTATAAACCGCAGGCTGTAAAGGTCTTTGTTGACTTTTTAAGTTATACAATCGACATGCGGTTTTCACGTTAATTTTCTATCTAATGTAACACCGAGACTCAGCGACTAGTTCATAAATGAATATCAATTCTTTTTTATTTTAAATTAATGAGATGCCTTATTAAATCTTTTTAATTATTGATAAGCAATTGAAATTTAATCTCTTAATTCGGTACTAATTCATTGATAAACAACGTAATGCGTAAATATTATCTGTGTCATTTTACACACTCTTAAATGGTCTTATTATAGCTTGATCTCTTCGTCTTGACTTCCGGAATTAATATGAACCGATGGTGCAGTAGCAGAAACTGTGCCTTAGCTACCGAATGTTATACGCGAAATACACAATTTTCTTAGTTTTTCCGGCAAATCAGTAATTTTACACACTTTTAATTAGGCTTCTTACAGCTTAGTCTCTTTGACTTGACCTCCTCTACAAGATAGAATAGTCTTGACTTCATGAATTAATATTAACCGATGGCGCAGCTCCGGGAACGATGCCTTAGATACCGAATGCTTTACGCGAAATACACAATTTTCTTAGTTTCTCGGGCAAAACAGTAATTTTGCACACTTTTAATTGGGCTTATTATAGCTTAGTGTTTTCGTCTTGACCTTCTCTACAAGATACATTAGTCTGGACTTCCTTAATTAATATTAACCGATGGTGCAGCTGCAGGCACAGTGCCTTAGCTACAGAATGTTTTACGCGCAATACACAATTCTCTTAGTTTTTCGGGCACAACCGAAATTTTGCGCATTTTTAGTTGGGCTTATTATAGCTTAGTCTCTTCGTTTTGACCTCCTCTACAAGATAGAATGGTCCCGACCTCCGAAATTAATATTAACCGATGGTGCAGCTGCAGAAACGGTGCCTTAGCTACCGAATGCTTCACGCGAAATACACAATTTTCTTAGTTTTTCGGGCAAAACAGTACTTCTGTACACTTTTAGTTGGGCTTAGTATAGCTTAGCCTTTTCGTCTGGACCTCCTCTACAAGACAGAAAAGGCGCAGCTGCAGAAACGGTGTCTTAGCTACCGAATCTTAACGCGAATTACACAATTTTCTTAGTTATCGGGCAAAACAGTGTTTCTGTACACTTTTAATTGGGCTTATTGAAGCTTTGTGTCTTTGTCTTGACCTCCTCTACAGGATGCAATAGTCTGGACATCCTAAATTAATATTAACCGATAGCGCAGCTGCGGAAACGGTGCCTTAGCTACAGAATGTATTACGCGAAATACACAATTTTCTTAGTTTTTCGGGCAAAACAGTAATTTTGCACACCTTGAAATAGGCCAATGATAGCTTAGTCGGTTCGTCTTGACCTCCTCTACAAGATAGGGAAGTCTTCACTTCCGGGATTAATATGACCGTTGGCGCAGCTACAGAAACGGTGTCTTGGCTACCGAATCTAAACGAGAAATACTCAATTTTCTTAGTTTTTCGGGCAAAACAGTAATTTTGCACATGTTTAATTGGGCTTGTTATAGCTTAGTCTCTTCGTCTTGACCTCCTCTACAAGATAGAATAGTCTAGACATCCTGAATTAATATTAACCGATGACGCAGCTGCAGAGACGGTGCCTTAGCTACCGAATCTGAACGCGAAATACACAATTTTTTTAATTTCTCGGGCCAAACGGTAACTTCATTCACTTCAAAAAAGGGTTGGGTTATTATTGCTTATTTTGTTCGTCTTGATATTCTCTACAAGATAGAGGAGTGTGAACTTCCTGAATTAATATTTACTATTAGTGCAGCTGCAGAATCGGTACCCTAGCTATGGAATCTGAACAGGAAATACACAATTTTCTTAGTTTTTCGGGCAAAACAGTAATTTTATACACTTTTAATTCGGCTTTTTATAGCTTCGTGTTTTCGTCTGGACCTTCTCTACAAGATGCAATAGTCTGGACTTCCTTAATTAATATTAACCGATGGCGCAGCTGCAGAAACGGTGCCTTAGCTACAGAATGTTTTACGCGAAATACACAATTTTCTTAGTTTTTCGGGCAAAACAGTAATTTTGCATACCTTAAAATAGGCCAATGATAGATTTATTGGTTCGTCTTGACCTCCTCTACAAGATGGAAAAGTCTTCACTTCCGGAATTAATATGACCGTTGGGGCAGCTACAGAAACGGTGTCTTGGCTACCGAATCTAAACGAGAAATACTCAATTTTCTTAGTTTGCCGGACAAAACAGTAATTTTGCACACTTTTAAATGGACTTATTATAGCTTGATCTCTTCGCCTTGACCTCCTCTACAAGATAGGAGAGTCTGGACTTCGTGAACTGATATTAACTGTTAGTGCAGCTGCAGAATCTGTGACCTAGCTATGGATTCTATTCTATCTTGTAGAGGAGCTCAAGAGGAAGAGACTAAGTTATAATAAGCCCATTTAAAACTATGTAAAATTACTGTTTTGCCCGAAAAACTAAGAAATTTGTGTATTTCGCCTTAAGATTCAATAGCTAGGGCACCGATTCTGCAGCTGCACTAACAGTTAATATGAATTCAGGAAGTCCAGACTCTTCTGTCTTGTAGAGAATGTCAAAACGAACAAAATAAGCTATAATGACCCTATTTTAAAGTGATTTAAATTACCGTTTGGCCCGAAAAACTAAGAAAATTGTGTATTTTGCGTTAAGATTCGTTAGCTAAGGCACCGTTTCTGCAACTGCGCTATCGGTTCATATTAATTCCGGAAGTCAAGACGAAGAGATGAAGCTATAATAAGCACATTTAAGAGTGTGTAAAATGACTCAGATAATGTTTACGTATTACGTTGTTTATCAATTAATTAGTACCGAATTAAGAGATTAAATTTCAATTGCTTATCAATAATTAAAAAGAATTAATAAGGCATCTCATTACTTTAAAATAAAAAAGAATTGATATTCATTGATGAACTATTTGCAAAAAAAATCAGATTTATTTATGAATGAGAATTTCGAACTGTTTCTGTGACTAAACACGGATTTCGGTGTATTTATGATTTACTACTCCTTTAAAAACGCACATTTTTGTTTAGATGGTATACCAATGTTTTATACTACTCTAAGCATCATTTTCGAGAAGTGCTGAAATGTATTTCAAAATAAAGAATTTATTATAAGCTTTCAACTTACGACTAGCGAATGACGGTGAGAGAGGGAGACCGAGAGACGGCGCAGTGACGGCCGGCGGCGGAGAGGAACTTGGCTGGCTGCAGCACTGTACTCTCCTCGCGCTCCACTTGCTGCTGTAGCTTTACGCTGATTGGCCCAATCTACTGATTTTCATTCGATGATTACTCAGTAACTACTGATCGGATCGAAAAGTTTATTGGTGATTTTCTACTTAGAACTTGTCGCTCTTTCCGAATCCATACAGTGTGATATTCTATTTGTTAACACCCTGTATATTCGTTCTAGAGATGAAACTTGTGCACTTAGTTTATCCACCAATTGATTTACTGATGGTGTGTCAGCTGGAGTATGTGCACGAATATCATCAAGTTTTCGCTCTACCAGAGACTGAAGATCGGCCAATGTTCTGTTCAATTGTTCAAATTGTGCTCCCACGAAATCTGCCAGAGTAGAGGAGATTGATGTATTTGGAAAAACATTTCCAGCACCAGAACCGTGCGCAAACCTTGCTGGCGTTGAAGTATGAATCCTTGACGGCACTTGCATACCGGCAACCCGCTGCACGTCGGCCGAAGTTGGTAAGGACGCACGCGCTCCGGCAACCAGCTGTACATCGGCCAGAATGCTCCCACTACTGCCACTGTCGCTGAACGCTTCCGCCCGCAAGCTATTGTTAATAGCGCTGGCAAGTAGAGGGGCGGAAGCATCCTTAGGCGAGAGCGACGGCTCTTCTCGCTCGTGGGTATTGGTTCTCGCGCTTGCTCGCTCAGTCTTTCTCTCTCTTTCTCCTCTGTTTCCGGTCACGCTGATTGACTTTGTTTCGTCCTGTTTATTTTCACGCTTGCGTTACTGCTATCGCGACAATTCGAACAGGCAGATATAATTTTGCGCGTCTGGCTCGATTTTAATGATACCATGCGCGAAGCATGACCAACTCGTTTGCATTTGAAACATGCAACAAGTGCTGAGTCGTTTCTCGATGTTCTGTTGCAAAACTCGTAGGATTTCTTCTGCTCCATTTTTCAATTTTGCAATTTTGGCAAGTGTTGCCCTCTTACGGCGAATAATAATTTGATCGACAGTCTCGTTGTAACTAGAGCAGAGCGACTAGCGATCAAGGGAAATACATACTTGTAGAATTAATCACGCACCTGTTAATGTGTGTGGTCACGGACATGCGCAGATGCACCCTACGAAAATGTTCCCAGCCTGAGTTCTACGCGTAGAAACACGCGAGGACCTGCATCGGAGCGTGTGAGACGTTTGAGCTTTTGGAGTAAGAGACCGTGGGAACCATGTCAAAAGCTTTTGAAAAGTCGAAAAGGACAAGCACGGTTATCATGCGCTTGTCGATGGCTGCCCAAACGTCGTCTAGAACTCCTAGGAGGGCCGTCTGTGTGCTATGAACCCTGCGATAGCTGGCCTGTCGAGAGTCAAGGAGACCGGATGCCTCGAGGTGCCGGGAAAATTGGTCGTGAGCGATGCGCTCAAGAGCCTTGGATATCTCGCAAAGCTTGGCGATCGGTCTAGTGTCTGACATGCTGGTCATAACAGCCGACTTCGCATGGGGGGAGAGAAGGGCCCGCCTCCGAAGGTCCGGAAAGACAGCATCTCTCAGCGACAAATTGAAGAGAGAGGTGAGAGGAGCGCCAAGCAGCGGTGCCGCTAGTTTGAGCATTTCCGCCGAGATGCCGTCGGTGCCGGTGGCCTTAGAAGTTGACATACGGATGGCCAGCAAGACTTCTCGCTGCGAAACTGTCGAGAAGCTGAATAACTGGTCAGCCGGGGCAGAGGGATACTCCAGCGCGAGCCTCTGGAGAATAGCAGGCGAGAGAGGCTCTGCATCTGAGGCCACACTGGCGTAATGCATGTTTAGATCAGGGCCGGAAAAGTGTGTAATGGGCGAAGCGCGGGGGACGCTTGTGATGCCCATTCTCCTCAGCACGCGCCATTTAGTCGCACCGGTGGGTGCGTTCGCGAGACGATTAAAATAATATTTATTCTTGGAGGAGTCAAGTAGATTGCTGACGATACTATGTGCTTCTTTGAATCGCTCTTAGTCATGGTGTGAGCCAGATCTTTTTGCGGCTCTATAGCGCTTGTCCCGCTCACGTATGAGACGCCGAATATCTTGCGTGACCCAAGGCTTGCGGGAGCTCGTGATGGTAATTGAGTTATGAAAGTGAAGAAGAGAGAGATGGTGCCGAGGAGCGAATGCTAGAGAGAAAATTTTGTGAGTCGGCCAGGAAACGATGGTCAAAATGAGAAAGAAATGCGCAGGTTAAGCGGTAGATGGAAAGAGTGTCAAGCGAGCGTGAGAGAATGGCTTTCTGCACTGTAGGAGGGGCAGAGAAGTTGATTTTAATGAGATTGTGGCCTGCGATAAAGGGTGAATCCGTTTTTGAGTAGTTTGTGATTGAAGAAGAGTCGTGAGTAATGAAAAGGTCAAGCCAAAATGAAGATGGGAAGAATAAGAGGTTGCGGCTGCCATATTGATGTTAAAGTCGCCTGTGACTACTACGTTTTTGTAGGATGGCAAGAATCTGGCAAGGATATCGAAAAAGAAATCTGAGTATGCAGCGCTCGGACGCAGAGAGAGAGAATGGAAAGTCTAAAAAGAATTAAGCCTTTTACCGTAACGATGAAAATTTAGATGTACCGTTATATTGTCTACGTCACGTCGATCGCCGCGGAACAATCTCAGCCGTGCTGAGAGTACTCCCGGAATTTATTACTATCTCTCTCTCATGAGTAGCTTACGCGATAGTTGAATTGCGAGTTTACCGAAAGCGTAAGATTAAACTGTCGGTGGCACTGAGCTCACAGCCCCAGCGGGGGCAATGTAATTGAAACGATGTTATATGAATAAATGCCACTAAAGCGGTTCTAGTATAAATATATTATCTCTGAATAGCCGTACTCGGTAAAGGACCGTGACCTTTGTGCGATGGCGGCAATTAACAGGTGGATATCAAGGCATAATATGTTGAAATCTAATAATGAATATTAATTAAAGCCGTCATGCTACAATTAAGAATCCACCGTCATCCCGGTCTTCGTCACAGACTTACCTTGACATTGCTTATAATTTTTTGTTTTTATTATCCTAATAGTATGATCATGTTACGGCAAAAAAGCGGCAGATTCCCATGTTGGCATTATATAAAGTAGCAGTGTATCGGTTTATTTGATCAATAAAGCCGAGGCAAAAAAGGATTTTACGGATAATTTACGGATAGTTCACGGCAAATTCTCCGATAGTTTTTTCTCTTATATAAAAGTTGTCATGTCTACTTCAGAAACGTCATAAGTTTTGTCAAAGAACGCATGCTCTACATATAATGTTCGTAAGTCTAAATCGTTTGTAGAATAAGAAGATGATTTTAACTGTGTTTCGTTCTCTGACGATCATTTGAGCCTTTTTCACCTTTAACATAAACAACAAGGAACGATAACTTCTGCTTTTATTAATATAGTTCATGACTTCCTGTTCATAAGTTTTAATGAACACATTGTCCAAAAATGGATAGTTTTTTAAATATAAGAGGTTAAAATACTTTATGCAGATCCATTATCCATTTTTAGACCTCGGGTCCATTTCACAATTTAAACCGTATCCAATAAACTACTTTTTCCCAATGCGGTGAGCGAAATTCGATTTTCGGGGCCTATTTTGCGTGAACGAAATACCACATTCCTTTACTGGTAAGCAAAATACTACATTCCCTCACTATTCCAGCTTGTTTCGCTCAGGTAACAAAATAGACTCATGCAGGAATCACCTATTTTGTTCACTAGTAACGAACTTTAAGAAAGGTATTTTTGATGCCTAATGTTCAGTATTTTTTTTATCAGATTAAGGTATAATATTTTCTATTAAATGAATATTTTTTAATATAAACAGATCTTAAAATAGAATGGTTTTAACTGTAGTTATATAAATGTATACAAAACAAATGTGTTTATGATATATTAATACGTGCTGAGTAAATGTTTCAATTTTGATATTTTTTAGGCAAAGAGAAATTGGGTGTGCCTCCAAACGAGAATGTTTCCCTTGTCTTAGAATCAGATGGAACCCAGGTGGAAGACGGTGAATATTTTAAAACGTTAACAAATAATACAATTCTACTTCTTCTACGGCATGGCGAGCGATGGTGTCCCACAGGTGCCGACATCATACGAGCTGGTACGTTTCATTAATATTTGAGTTATTTTGTGTAAGAGTTTTCAAGTGCTAATACTTTTTACAGCTATTTCGGCGATTCCAAAAATAGTTTGTGAAACTATTCATGCTTTAGAGCTGCATGATGAGACGCCTTCATGGAAGATTATGGACAATAAGGGTCGAGTTACAGTGGTGCTGCATTGGGATCAGCGCCTGTCGACGTCGGCACCGGCACAGCAGCCCAAAGTGTCTGAGAGCGGCCAAAGTTCTAAATATTCACCAACGAAAAAAGTTGATTTGAGTTCTACACATCGACCCTCACTTGTTATTCAGACAAGTCTTGATAAAATAAATTATGGTAATAAGTCATCAATCAGCCCCGACGTCGCAGGATCTGGGTCTCATTACAGCAGCCCACAAATCACTGTGATAAACCATGACGATATGGTGCAGCGAAGCTTCGCCAGTCCAAGTAATAATAGTTCCTACGGGCCCACCAATCAGCACAATCGACTTGTTAAACAGGGAACCAGCTCATTTGACAGTACGACAATTCATATTCACACTGCCGAATGCTCAAATCATATTCACCAGCCGGTCATACGTAATGGCAGTCCTGTAAATGGCGGAGATGGTAATTCAGGTCAAGAGTGCGACTTTCATTGCTGTGCCCTTCACGAGGAAGGCCGTCGGATTGCCGTTCATAAGTCGGTGGCCACTTCTCCTATTCAAGATCCACAGCTACATGGACCACATCAACCACCACAAGCGTCTTCACCGCAGCCGACAAGTTCTCTTTCAGATGGAACTCGAAGACAAGGTATGTCTAAGGGCCACGTACGATTTCGAGACACAGCAACAGATGAGGAGTTACAACCTCGCGCATATCCTTTGCATCGTACTCAACATCAACTTCTTGAACAGCACGAAAGTTCTGAGTCCGAGACTGAGAACACCATTATGGAAGACGAGGTTGTCACGTCAGAAAAATTCTTACTACTTATTGATCAGCTAACTGTTGATCAAAAACACCATCTCAGTATAAAAGATATAGGTATCATTCTTGAACGACTAAGTTCAAAAATTCTTGACGTTGAACGACTCGACCGAGAAAGTGAAAGTGATGAATGCTATAACTGGACAATTAAAGCCATAATTAGGGGCGATATGTTACGTGAGCTTGGTGTTATTTACAACGGTAATTATTATGCGATTTCCGAACACCCAGGATACAAAGAAGAATCTGAAGAAAATAACGATGATAATGAAGATGATGAAGAAGAAAATAGACTTTAATAGCATCATGCTTTGAAATTCCTCGAAACTCTCTTCCCCACTCTTTATCCCATTTTTTCCTACTTCTCGCACATTCCTTCAATCTGTCTTTTTTGGTAGATTGATACATCATGCATCTGACCACAGTTGTCGTTAAAATAGAGCTTAAAAAGTGGTGTTATTAAGGAGAAATTCGGGGAAAGGATAGCTGTAATAGTGATTTGACCGAGTGATACATTTCTGAGAATGTTTTCCATTATAAAATAAAATGTTAAGTGTGAATTTAGTTCTTAAAGTGATTGTTAAAATTTACTATTGAATAATAAACATAAAGCATTTCATGTCAACTGATATATTAGTAATAATTTTTCAAATAAAATATTATATTATATTATATAGTTAAATAAGGCATTACGTCTAAAAGAATGCTCTACTTTATTTTGATAATCTTTAATTTTTTATTTTAATGACCACTTAAACAACTTTTCAGGTTTTAATATAATAAAAAATTGTACATCCTTAGATTTCATAAAATCTTCTTATATAAAATATTATTAATTAAAATATTATTGAAAATATTTTAATTGATAATACTTTAATATAAGAAGATTTTAATATATTTGCTGACAACGATCGAACTAATGACTAGGAACGAGTAATACTAATATATAAATTAGATAGACTTGCGCCAAGCTTACTGCCATGCCTGGCTATCATTTATTTTTCTGCAAGAACTCAGCGTGCAGTCAAAAACCTACTTTCTCCTGATGAGTAAAGCTCACTTCTTAAGTTACTCCAGCGGTACATGTTATCAGTAGCGAACGAGCACTATGAACTGGGTGAATGACTTATGAATGTTATCGAAAAAGAAATTGCGAAAGCTGTAGCAGGTGTTCGAAAAAAAATAATTTGGGTTTTAACGTACAAATATATGTATTTTTCAAAGAAGGAAGTCCACGTCTTGGACATCAAATAAGTAGCCTGCTGTAGCCTACCGTATGCATACAGTCGCATACAAGCCGCCGTAATTGACCAAGCTATAACGTACATACTCAAGCGAAGCGCAGCGCGGAGTGGGGATACCGAGCGCGGAGCTACGAAGTATCGCACAAAGCGGAACGAAGAATAGTCTCGCGCTTGCTGCAATGTATACAGGATGGATCAATTCCGGATAATAGGCTATATACCATTCGATAGATCACAAAATTCTAAGAACAACGTAAATGTCTCGTTTTTTGATCTGACAATTAGTTTCCGAGTTATTAATTGTTGAAAGTTAGGAAGATGAGCCAATCAGCGGACGACTATAGCGGGCGGCAGAATCGGCATCGAAAGGTGGAGTGGAGCAGCGTGAAGAGGTGAGGAGTGGCGCTAGTCGCGCGTACGCTTGCACCGAGCGCGGAGGGACGCAGGGACAATTGAACAGCAAGTTGAGCTAGCTTACAACGAAAATTGATTGTTGCTTCCTTTTTGAAAAATACTGGATACTTATCCCTGTAAAGCTGTAAATTTTCAAATCTTCTCGAATTTTTCGAAAACACTTCTTTTTCAGGAGGATACGCAATTCATAATAAACCTTGCAAGAAGCCGTAATTTGCAACAGATTTGTTAAAGAATTCGGCTGCTTGTACAGCTGAAAAATTTCATATTTATGGTTTCGAAAATACTTTGTTTCTGAAAACGGAGCTGTTTAAGTTGGGATCGCGAATAAAAGTAATAGCAAATAAGAATCATTATTTATTTATTTATTTATTTAATTATTTATTTATTTTTTAAGCAAGACATGCTTTTTACATTGTAGCTTACAATTATCCGACATTTGTCTGTACAGCTGTGAATTTTCTATTTGTTTGAAAATACTTTCTTTCCAATAAGGCATTAACGAAACTTGATAGTGTGAACAAAAGAATGTGTAGATAGTATTATTGGCAGCAATTTAATTTATAAATTTAGTTGCTGTTCGCCTGCTAAGCTGAAAATGTATTCTTATACCGATTGGAATGATTTTGTAAGTATCTAATTTCATTACATTTACAAGAATTATCTGCAAGTCGCATGAATAGCGAGAAATTTTTATACCTATGTTTCTGAAAATACTTTATTCAAAAAGTGCACTGGCTAAACTTGTAATCCTGACGATAACCCTTGTCGAATAAGATTATTTGATTTAAAGGTTTAATTTGTTGGATAGCTATATCTTTTCGATAAAATTTAAAAGTGACTAATTTCAGTAACTAAATTTAAAACTAAGTGACTGCTCCACTTCCAAGTCTTATCGAATAATTTTGAAAGTACCTACTCTGTTTCAAGAAGGCCATGCAGCTAATATTGCAGCTAGAGAGCCACGTACAGTTGAGAATTTCTATACCTTATTGAATGTTTTCGAAAATATTTTAATATCGAAACAGGATTAATGGTAAATTTCGATACTAGTACGATAAAGTGATCTAGCTCGCTCGCGTGAACCATGTTTTATGACACAACTTTTGAGAAGCTCAATTGAACAAATGTGTCTTTTTTGACAGCACAAGGTTATTGATAGTAATTTAATTTTTAATATTAAGCTGTTATACACATGCGAAGCTACTCTTTACGAGAGATAGACCAATCAACTAGGATTATCAAATTATTATACTTTCGTAGATTCTTCAATTATTATTCAAATAAAAGTTAAATAAATCTTGTATTTATCTAAATTTAAAGCTTTTCATTTTCCAATTTGAGATCTTTGATGGGTAAAGGGATCAGAGCTCAAGGTTTACTTAATTATATTTAAAGAACAAACTTACATACTTTTAAATATTAAAGCATACCTAAGTTTTCGACAATGATTCATTAAAAATGTGTATTGACTAAATTTGTAATGGCGAGGAAAAGACTCTGTTTACATAAATGAAATTTACATAGTAGCTGGACTAGCTCGTAAGACTGAGAAATTTTTTATCCTTGACGAATGAATTTGAAATTTTAAAGTGTCTTATTTCAAACAGAAAATACTTAGAATATCTTACAAGTGTGACTGATTGGACCTCGTAATCTCGGAGAATAAATAAGTTAGTTTATTTACAATAAGTAAGATTATTTACAATAAGCATCTATGTAAACGTCTTGGAAAAAATCAGTTACACTTCTACATATTCTTTTTTTCACACTCTCAAGTTCAGTTAATGCCTTATTGGAAAGAAAGTATTTTCAAAAAAATAGAAAATTCATAGTTGCAAAGGCAAATGTCGGTTGATAGTAAGCTACAATGTAAAAAGCATGTCTTGCTTAAAAAATAAATAAATAATTAAATAAATAAACAAATGAATAAGTACATAAATAAATAAATAAATAAATAAATAAATAAATAATGATTCTTATTAGCTATTACTTTTATTCGCGATCCCAACTTAAACAGCTCTGTTTTAAGAAATAAAGTATTTTCGAAACCTTAAATATGAAATTTTACAGCTTACAAGCAGCTGATTTCTTTAACAAATCTGTTGTAAATTATGGCTTCTTGCAAGGTTTAGTATGAATTGCGTATCCTCCTAAAAAAGAAGTGTTTTCGAAAAATTCGAGAAAATTTGAAAATTTACAGCTTTACAGGCATATCGCGAAGGTATAAAAATTTACAGCATTACAGGTTAGTAGCAGCTAAATTAAAAGTGGGTTTCATTTGACTGTTTTGGTTTTAGTGTTTTCTCCAAAACATTCAGTAATTAATTAATTGATCAATTTAAATGATTATGAATAATCGTATTTGATTGTTGTTATGCTAAGGTTTCGAAGCTATATCAATGACATCTTTAAAATAAAGTGATTTCAAAAACATCCAATAAGGTATGGAAATTTTCATTCTTACAGGCATTAATAATCTACTTCATTATTGAGACTTATGTTTCTTTCAAGTAATAAAAATTCTTATCGTAGCTTGATAAGTGTGTTAATTAACTTCCTCTAAGAATAAGATTCTGTTTTGTACCTATGATCTTATACGATTCAGCTTTAAAGTTCAGACAATGTCTTGTCAGAAATTAAATACCGCAGTGCAAAATTCTTGGTGAACTCTGAAATTTTGTAAGGCCGAATAGCAGTATTTTAGTTAATCTAATCTTTAATTTTTCTTATCTTTTTTCTTCTCAATCTTTAATTTTAATTAACTGATTTTACATTATTTTCGTCCTTATTTTCGTAAGTATTACTTACTTTCTTGATTATTTACTTAGTAAATTTAATATCAAATGTATCTTTCTACACTTTAAGTAGACCTCAAAAATTTCTAAATCTTTAGACCTTACCAAAACCAGATTTTTTAATTATAAAAATTTAAGCTTTTACCTACTTAGATCTTTGTTCATTGTATACATCTTGTGTTCCGTTTTGTGCGATGCTTCGTAGCACCGCGCTCGGTATCACCACTCCGCGCTGCGCTTCGCTTGAGTATGTACGTTATAGCTTGGTCGATTGCAAACCCGTATGATGCATACGGCGGCTTGTATACGACTATATGCATACGGTAGGATACAGCAGGCTACTTATTTAATGTCCAAGACGTGGACTTCCTTCTTTGAAAAATTCATATATTTGTACATTAAAGCACAAATTATTTTCTTTTCGAACACCTGCTATAGCTTTCGCACTTTTTTTTTCTTTAACATTCATAAGTCATTCACCCAGTTCATAGTGCTCGTTCGCTACTGATAACATGTACCGTTGGAGTAACTTAAGATGTGAGCTTTACTCATCAGGAGAAAGTAGGTTTTTGACTGTACACTGAGTTCTTGCAGAAAAATAAATGATAGCCAGGCATCATACGGTAGGCTACAGCAGGCTACTTATTTGATGTCCAGGACCTGCTGCGCTAGCATGATAAGCGGCCCGAACGCCAGTTATTCATATGCATTTCTATATGACTCTTGGCGTGTATATATACATGTGCTCTCGCACGAACGCGAGATGCGTTGATGTCTGCATCGCTGTGTATGCCTTATATGGAGTAGGCTCCTGCTGGCTACCGTTTGTTTTCCAGAAGGTGCTGCTTTCGCTTGAAGAGCGGTCCGCACGCTAGTTATTTCGTATGCATTTCCTAATGCATATGCGCGCGTCTTATGGGCCGTTCTTTGCATGCGTTGGTGTGGCGGCTAATTCGCGCTGTATTCTTCTTTTGTAATACAAATACCTATCTTAAATTATAATATCTTTTAATGTATTAATAACAAAAAATTTTTTACTGCAGTCATATACGTCATTAATCTGTCATTTTGGCTGTTCTGCTTGAATTATTGTTAACAATTTCAGATCTCATTTCTATCATATTCATACAGAAAATGTTGAAAGGACATGGTCCTTGTCTCATGCGATGATTCATTGAAATCATAATTTTTTTATGTCGCAAAAGGATTGATTGTATGGCGTACATGTTCTGTTATTCGAGATTACTCTATAGAAAACCTTTAATCTTCTGCAATCCTATATAAATCCCGAAGACTAGCATGGAGAGCATCCAATATGTTCATTTTCAATTTTTTTACTCTTAATCCTAATATGTATATATACATATATATATTTGTTCACAATAATGTTAAAAATTTATACGCAATTCACAATATTTCTCTTAATGTTTATAAATAATATTAAAGTTTAAAAGTAATTGTATAATGCATATAATATTTTATTATTTTGTATCTTTTTATAATTTTGATATGTTGTACTTGTGTTTTTTTTTTGAGATAATTTTTCTTGTTATGTTTTTTATCTTATTTTTTTTTTGTTATTTTTACTTGACGGGCTTCGCCTCCTGCTGTGGCGCTCTCCTGATTGGCTTACTGGGCTAATTTTCAATCGATGATTACTCAATGAATATTGATCCGATCGAGATGTCACAAGAGGATTTTTTACTTAGAACTTTCCACTCTATCTAATGTCGTAGAGCTTATTCTACTTCCCTTTAACACCCTGTATATATATTGAAGACTATGTAATGTATTTGAAAATTATTTTAGGTAAAGTTTGTAAAATATTTTTATAGTTGTTATTGTATTGATCAATTGGTTTTAAATGATTTACTTTGTATCGTTCATTGCATGGTCTTCAATTCACATTTTATTTTTTGTATACATTGGTTCGTAACGTGATTTATGAATGAAGTTTGAAAAGTGCAATTCAGCCATTTTAGTTCATTCGTCACGAGGTGTGTGAAAATATATATGTGATTCGCGGATTACGGGACGTGTCAACGCCCGTGGGCCGCGGAAAATATGAATATTGTGCATTTTTAAAATTTCTTAATGTCTTTTTAGTTTGAAATGCAGTATCAACCTTCGGTTATTGTAATGTAACACAAAATTATATTTTTTTGTTTGTAGTTCTATTTACTTATATAATTCTATTAGTCTCATATGCTCCTGTTTCTAATAGTCTTCAATGATTCTAATTTATTATTTTATTATTTGTATCCGCGGAAAATAAGACTATTATTATACATTATTTGTTAATTTTATTTTTATAATATTTTTTATTTTTTATTTAACCCTTAAACCTTAAATATAACGATTAATCTTCTAAATTACTATTTTTATTAGTATTTTCTTCCGTTTCCAATCATTTTGGAGGCGTTGCCATTGATTTTGGCTCGTGAGCTCTTTTTAATTTATCCATATGGAAAAAGGCATTTTCTTTTATCGCGCATTAATTCTGCATTATGCAATGAATAACACAGGTCAACAGAATTTTTACTCAGAAACCAGATTATAGTTTTCCAAAGGTTTTCGATGCGCTGACTCCAAATCTGGCCTCAAAATTGCTCTATCACGTCAGAATTTTGAGATATCCTAGCCTAAAAGTGCAAAAAATACCATTTTTGCCCATTTTCGAGGTTATATAAGCACGACACGTGTCTTTTTCACAAAAAAGTACACCCGGAATCTTAAAGTATAAGTCTTGCTTTTTCAAATGGCGTCGAGTTTGTTCAAATATCTTTTTTTTTCGATGAGATAGTACAATTTTAAGCTTAAAAATTTTCAAATTTTCCTACATAACCTCAAATATAGCAAAACCGTGTTTGTCGCATCCTTAGGTTAGAATATCTCGGAAACCAAGGGTGATGGGTCAATTCTGAGACCAGATTCGGATTCAGCGCATCAAACAACTTCGGGGACATATTATCTGCTTTTTAGTTCTGAAAATTGTCAGCCTGTGTAATTTTCCAGATGTAGGAAAATTTGAAAATTTGTAAACTTAAAATTGTTCTATCTCATCGAAAAAACAAGATGTTTGAACAAACACGACGCCATTTGAAAGAAGCAGACTTATACTTTAAGATCCCTGGTGTACTTTTTTGTGAAAAAGAAACGTGTCGTGCTTATATAACCTCGAATATGGGCAAAAACGGTGTTTTTTTGCACTTTTAGGTTAGGATATCTCAAAATACTCACGTGATATAGCAATTCTGAGGCCAGATTTGGAGTCAGCGTACCGAAAACCTTCGGAAAAGTATAGTCTGGTTTCTGGGTAAGGAGGTCGGTCTCATTTTGTTGGACTGTGTAATCTATACTTAGTATTTCGTAGGGTACTTCGTATTCGTCGTCGAATTTTCCGTTCCTAGCACCTTTTTGCGTATAGACCATTTCTCCTTCCCAAAAATGTCTGGTATTCATGCGTCTGTCATAGTAATTCTTTGATCTATATTTTGATTGACAGAGATTCGTGGCTGCTAAGGTTTGTAAATGTACGAGATTTTGCGTCAAGTCAGCTAAATATTCGTCGTACGATGTGATGTACCACCGTCACGGGGTATTTCTCGATATCGAGAATCATGTCAGGACCTAGCAGGATTCACTGGAGAAGCTTTTTATTATAATAAATACCCGCCCCGAACGTATCAGGGCATAGGAGATGTAGCGGAGAGCGTAACGGTCCCCGCCCGTCGCCACCCTGATACTAGTGTCTTGCCCTGGTGGATCTATCTATCCCGTGCGATTACAGAATAGATAGACCCGGAAAAGAGGGAAAAAGCTTTCCTTACTCTGTGAGCAAGTAAGCTCGCAGTGGCTTACTTACTGTAGAGTAAGTACTTGCTTAAGTGGATGCGGACGGGATGGGTTTGGCAGGGAATTTTGAGCCGCCTCACTCGTATCGACTACCATGCACTAGATAGACGATGGAGATCGTAGGCTTCTCACTCTTCCAGGTTGGATAGCAGACGCATTGCCATGCTACTGAACCAGGAAGAGCACACTGCTTAGTGTAGCAGGTTTATAGAAAAAGAATAATACTTTCTCTATTCACCGCGAGAACACTCAAAAGGCGCACATATATCAACACCACAAGATGCTTCTATCTACTGCCACGTAATGGACAGCAGATAGAAGGCTTGCTCTCTTTTCACGAGGTTTAATGGAAAAGTGTATTACGGGTATCTGATCCGTCGGGAAAGCGCAATGTTTTCTCGACTTACAGAGAGAGACTTTTTTACCCTTAAAATTAGTTTATAATAAATAGGTCCCTTCACGACCTCGTACTGGGTCGTGAAGGAGTTATTACATGTACTTCTGTGATCCGGGTTTGTCGAAAAGCGCAATGCTTCCTCGACTCTCCAGGGCACAGTGCTCTTCGAGCACAGTGGGTCCGCCTTGGAGAACGCAATGTTCTCCAGGCCAACCGCGAAGTAAAAATATTCTTATTTTAATTACTCTGTCTGAGTTCGTTGACGTTTACAATAAACGTGCAACTATTCGGCAGAGCCTTGAGGTTCAAAAGGAACGAAAGTATTGAAAAAAGGAGGCTAAATATTGGAATGAAAAGTATATTAAATGAGGAGAGCGGTTACAAAAGTGGTTCCTCGGTATGAATTTGAGCGCACTTATATATTCTTCTTCCGCGCGGAAATCTGATGATTTCCCCCTCTCCTCGTAGGTGTGGCTTTCTCGCTTCAGTGTCCGCTTGATTAGCGCGAACATCTCGCGCTTGATGGTGCGCGCGCGTATGTGTGCTTGATTCGCACATCTGGCGCTCGCATTCTTTCTCTCTCGCACTCCTTACTCTACGCTTATAATGTAGTGTTTCGCTTTTATATAATATTCTAATTGCTTTAATTAAGTTTCAATCGAATAATACTTTTATTGTAAGTCGAGTGTAAGCGATTTATTAATAGTTAATTACTTAGATCATTTCGTATGTTATCTAAATTATAATATTATTATCTTTAATTATTTACTTTAAATTGCTTCTATTATAATTTATTTTGTTTGTTTTATTTCGTAACACTTGGGTGTGTTACAATCTTATATGGGGTTCTGATTTTTTATGAGGTTTTTATTTTTATAGAGTTTTTATTTTTTACGGGGTTTTTATTTTTAATAGGAATTTTATTTTTATGGGGTTTTTATTTTTATAGGGTTTTTCTTTTTTGAGGGGTTTTTATTTATATGATGTTCGATTTTTTACGGGGTTATCTTATTTGTTATGGTGTTTTCATTTTTTATGGGATTTTGATTTTTTATGGAAATTTATTTTTAATAACTTAAAAAATATTGCGACATATTTTTTTTAAAAATAATTGTAATCGCATTATATTAGCACTTCATTTGATGCTCTTAATGTCATTTAATTTTTATTTTTTTATTTATTTATGGGCTACCAAAGTTGGTAAAGGAACGTACGTACATTAGTAAATTATAAAACTCTATCTCAATAAATTATAACGGGCAGCGGATTTTCAAGGAGCTAGCCGTTGGAGAATAGTAGCAGATCCCTGTAATGTCGGCAAGGAGTTGTCATAAGGATCTGATGCCGAGTCGAGGCCAGTGCGGTAATGGCCCAGTGGTTAGGGCGCTCGCCTCGTACTCTCGACGTCGAAGGTTCGACTCCCGAGCACCGCGTATTTTTATTCTCCTAAATCCTAAATCCTACCCCATTACAACATATACATATGAACATATATAATTTTATTCTTTATCATTCTTCTCACTCTCTCTTCCTTTCCTGCTCACTCATTTCTCTTTCTCTTTTCTGTTTCGCTATATGTGTACATTGATATACATAATATCTCTTTGTCTAACTCTCTCTCTTCTCTCCCCTCTCTCTCTCTCTCTCTCTCTCTCTCTCTCTCTTTTTCTCTCTTTATATACATAGTTTGATTTCTTCTTGTTTCTCTCTCTTTCTTTCTTCTCTGTTTTCATATGTATATATATTACAATAATAAAAAATTTTTTTATATTAATTTTATGGAGAATTTGTATTTGATTTTTCAAATTTAAAATTTAAATATCCAGCGCTACATTTAATAAAATATTGCTAGCAGCTGCGACTTTTAATTATGATTTCAACGCTACATCCAGATATATGTAGCAGCTGCTTATGCTTATAACTGTTGAGTTATACATTAATTATAACTAGCAAAGAAAGCTCGCTTCGCTCGCGATTTAAATATTTTGATGCCATAAAATTTATCACTTTTCTACACATTTAACATGCTACATT
>UELU01143641.1:0-21779 GCA_900490025.1 Megastigmus dorsalis
TTATTATAGTATTATACTTACCTCAAACATATGCAATATTTTCATAACTAAAATCAATTATCTATCTATAAGTGATAGCAAACTAATTAGTATAATAAATTAAAAATCAACTCTTTTCAGAATATTTCGAGTCGTTTTCAGTTATTCATTTGAATGGGTTCGTTCAAAATACTGGCTTTTTATTCTTCACTTTTAACATTGTTTTTAATTGTCGGTAAGGTAGAAATAAATACCAACAGAGTTATGCACAACTAAAGTACAATAAATCTATACTGTCACCTCATCACTCTAAGAATCATATTTGTATATTTTGAATAGACATAATTTATTGCATGTTACACGGAAAGCTAGTCGGCATTCCGGTAGCTCCGACGGTCGGTTCTACCGTAACGCCGACTAGCTTTCCGTGTACTCAATCAAGAAAATATAGTTTTGAGCCTGGGAATCCCTGGAAACATACTATTTTCACAGCTCAATGATTTCAGTAGTACAGTAAGTAATAATTTGTGCGCATGAGTTTTTTTATTTATAACTTTGAATAATATTTTAAACTGAACCAATTAGTTCTTGATATAATTAACCATTCATATTTCATTCATATTTGAATTTGTAAATGTAACACAAAATTGGTTTGAATCACTTTGAAATAGTTCATCTCTTAATCTTAGTGATTTATACAGATTTTAATTAATGGACTTTTTGCAGATATTTGCCAAACCAAAACTCTCAGAACCTCAAAAAATTATATTTTTGCAAATATTAAACTGCATTCAAATGATATTTAAAAAATAGAAACTGTTTTATTGCTACTGTTCCAAAACGTTAAAATGACCCAGAAATATCACATATTCTTAAAAAGGTTAGATTTCAGCTAATAACAGAATGTGAGGCAATGAAAATAACACAATTTTGTTAACACTGTCATTGGAAATATGAAAAAAATATGTAAAATTTAATTCTAAGCCTTGATAATGTATTACAATCTAATAACAGCGTAAAAATTCGAAAAAATCAGGCTTTTCGCTACTATTTGAACGCTTTATATTAAAAATCTTTATTAAAATAATACCATAATAAAAAGCGAAAAAATGTAGTCAAAAAATGTTATCTAAGCTCTCAAATTGTAGCATAACCTGTTCAAAAACGCGAAAAATACGCAAAAAACTCGGTTTTTGGCCAAAATCGGGGTAGCGCACCATTTAAAACAACAAAATAATTGCACTGTCATAAAGAGCGGGAAAAAATACATGAAAAACATGTATTTAACAAGTGGCACCTTAAAAGCAAGGGTGTGTAAAAAATGATTTAAAAATTAAATAATTTTTTTTGGGCCCATATTTATGGTTATGTGATCTAAAAAAATTTGTGGTTAGTTGCCAGACGATAACCTACCTCTGTGATTTTTTCCAAAAAATTTGCATGCAAAGAGGCGCCAGAATAAAATAATGTCAAAAAAACATGTTTTTTTTGAGCTTACTGCGCATGCGCATGGGATAGGGGGCTGAAAATTTGGCTGTAGAAGTTTTTTTTTAACCCAACCCCTATCGAATGGTGTATGATACATGCGTATTTTAAGAGGGGGCCATTTCACCATAGTAACCCGGCTATAGCCTTTATGGTGCGATGAAGTATTTCATTATTTTATCTCGAATATACGTAATTCGAAACTTTTTGTATAACAAAATCATTATTTTAAAAATTACAGTTTTATTCAAAACTTTTAAACGATCTAATTATTAAATTGTAAAAAAACTTTAATAGTCTTACATGTAACTTTCTGTGGTCCGTTTAAGTATAGAATTATCAGACAGCCTTATTTAAACTGACCGATGATATAGGATCGGGTATCGACAGGAAATTAGTAATCTTACTTTAGCTTTTCGACTTCAGCAAAGCATGTGATACTATCTCTTGTGTCATGAGCAGAGTGTATTTACTGGCTCTTTGGGCAAGTTTTCGTGGCTTGGTACTACAGAGATAAGTCCTGGGAAAGTCTGGATGGGGGTGTAATGTCCCTCCGGCTTGCTGTATACCTACATCGTAATCGGCCTCGCCCTTTTGTTCCGATCTTCTTCATTGTAGTCTACTGGTGAGGGAGAGTTACCGATTTCCTCTTTGTGCGGATATTCTCTCTCGCGATCCGTGCTTCTATTATAATTGATACAATGAAACATATTTTTACTTCCTTACTGTTATTATACCAACTCTATCTATAATTATTGTTTTGTTATTTAATTATTATTAATTCTACTGCAATGCATGCAGTTGCATCGTTGCATACCCACCCCTACTAAGACGAATTTACCACTAGTACAATTCTTCACTTACTAATGCTCGCAAAGTAAAAAGAACAAAACCAACTCTTACAGTTTCTAGCTTTCCAATGTGCCTGATTTGGCCCTTCTTGAAATCCAATAGCAGCGTCCATTTCCGACCCTCATGCCGCACTCGATATAATTTCACGCCAATCGGCACCTTAACGGCCCGTTTGGGATTTTATTTTCCTTATGCGGCGGCAGCGATGTGTCATTCCAGTGAATGAATGAATCGTCCAACGGCGAGAGTGGTCTCGGCGGTGGTACGGCCATCTCCTTAGCAATATTGAGGATTGCGACCCTTGTTTCCTCTGGAGCTGATGTTGCCATTACCTCTTTCCCGCGTATCTGCGCTAACGGCGGCTTAGCGATCCCGTTGGAATTCTACACCGAGAATTGTTTCGCACTATAGGCTTCGGAACGTATTCCATCTCTGCATTCTTTTTTCCTTCCGGCACATATGCTTCTGTTTCAAAAAGCTCCTCCAACTCTCTTCAAATATTTTCGATGGACATGTTCACTCTCGATACTCGCGACGCAAACTGAAATATTACAATTGTATTTATATCGTGATACTTCAAACTTTCTCATCCTGTAGTGTTATTATTTACCTCTCTGGTAGTATCTCAGGATTTACTTTGGAGTAATAATATAGCCGACTTCTGTTTTCCTCTAATGAGTTCCTTATTCTGATTCCTGCCTTTTTTATCGGCTCGTGAAGCTCGCGTTCGAATAGATACCAAATCCACATTACGCTTTCTCGATTTTGACTGATGACAATTCTAGTGTCTTACGTCTATTTATACTGTATCGTCCATTAATTTCTTTATATCTTCGATATGTATATGAGGTATAATTTCCCCCTCTTTGTTTCTAGTTCGAAAATTGCAGGCGAAATAATTTTGTTTATAATAACTGCTTTTTATAATAACATTAACTGCTTTTGATTTATCCGATAGTGTACACAGTTTTCTCAAGACTTTATCTCCTCTCTTTAGTAACCAAGCTCTTCTTCTCAAATCATAACGCTTTTTCTGTCGTTGAAAACTTCTAGCCATGTTTATTCTGGTGAGTTCTATAGCCTCTGTTATGTTTTTTAAGGGGGGCTTACTCCTAAAAATTTTCAAAAAACCAATTTTTTTTATTATTTATCCAGATAGCAAATTTCTCATAGAATAAAGTCCCGTTCCCCGTTTGCCGAAATTTAATTTCGTCTTCAAATTATAGAAGAAACAGTGAACAAGTAAAATAGTAAATCTTTAAATTTTTCATCAAATAATAAAAATTTACATTTCTCTGTTATTTCACTTCTATATATTCTACATATGCGACTAGGCATGCAGACTAGGGATGATTGAAAAAATCCCAAAAAGAAATAAATTTAATAATTACAATGGTTACTGCATCTATTTTGTGTATAGTAGTGTATGTAGTTTGTGCTAAATTCGAGTTGCTGGTGCAACGAGCATGGCTATAGTGTATATTAGATTTAAATGCGCTTCAAGCAAAAACTATGTTCGACATTGGTGAAAAATATATTTGCCCAAAGTATAAAGGCCATGGAAATACTTATAGATGTGTCGTGTTTATTCCTTATAATCTATTCCGTGCTCCGCATCTACACAAAGCATGGTTAATTACAATATAAATTACAATGGCTGCTTCTAGGTATCTTATATGTAATTTTTCATGTACACTTTAACAGCTAGTTTGAGGTTAACACTCATAGGTAAATATTTACCTTTTTTTAATCAAATTACAATTTTAATCGTAGATCAATCTTGAGTTCATGAGTTGGTGATTGAATAAGTAGATAAACTTTCATCTATTTATTTATAAAAAATAATTTTAACCAAAATAACTATAAAAGTTTTAATAACTTTGTGTGGAAACTTCTTCCAAAAACTTCTTTTAGTTGATTGAATATTTTAAATATTGGTTTAATAATTCCAATTACAATTTATTATAACGGAAGAACCAGTTTTATGAAAGTGTTCGGAATCATGCCTGGACACTCTTGCATTCGTTGAGTGCAAACCAGTGATGATAAAAGTTCATGCTGTGCGGAAGATGCTTGCCATTTCTCTGGAGGTCAGAAGAGCAAGGAGACTGTCTCAAGAACATTGTCTCCCAGTTACAACAAGTCAAAGCTGACAAAAATGGTTTTGGACAAATTTTTCACAAAATGTTGAAAAGGCAACGTTTCAAAAGAGAAATAGATGTCATTTTTGTAAAAACTGGTCTGCTGCTATGGACAACTGCGTGTAGAAGTATGTTTTTATAATGGAGTTCATGTAAACTGTTCAGAGCACATGTATTTGGGATTTGAATAATTTTAAGTATTTGTTTAATTATTATTAACTATCCATATCCGACTGATAAAACAGTTTCTGCCTTACCAACCGTTCAATAATTCGATATAGCTAAATAAATACTTGAAATTATGAATATTCCAAATACAGGTGCACTACCTCTAAGAATTATCTATCATCTGGCAAAGTTTGAAGTAAATGAGTTACGGACACTTGATCGAAAGGCTTTTGATCGAAAGACATTTGATCGAAACCATTTGACCGAAGAGACACTTGATCGAATGGACATTTGATCTAAAAGACTCATGATCGAACGGACATTTGATCGAAAAGACACTTGACCGAATGGACACTTGATCGAAAACGCTCTTGATCGAAAGGCATTTGATCGAAAGACATTTGATCGTATGGACATTTGATCGAATGACATTTGAGCGAATTTACATTTGATCGAATTACCATTTGATCGAATTTTTTTTATAAATTAGCCGATCTCAGACTGGTGATTGTACACCAGCCCAGAGTCACGACGAGGACGTGTCGGCTAGGCGACTCCATATTTTTTTTTTACTTTTTTGTTTTATATTTTTTTTTTAATGCCTATAAATTTTGATAAATGTCATTCAAAAAATATTTTATTTAAAATTTCAACAATCATATTTTAATTTTTTTGATAATTTAAAAAGATGGTTTTTGGCAGAGGGGGGCTCCGCCCCTGGACCCCGTCCTCCACCCCAACATCCGTATCCGTATCTATTCACGCACCCACGCTGGAATATACTTAATTCTAATATATTTTCGATCAAATGTTAATTCGATCAAATGACCGTCGAGCAAGTGTCTTTCGATCAAGTGTATTTTCGATCAAGTGTCCATTCGATCAAATGTCCTTTCGATCAAATGTCCATTCGATCAAGTGTCTTTTCGATCAAATGTCCATTCGATCAAATGTCTTTTCGATCAAATGGTTTCGATCAAAAGTCCGGATACGGACTATAACACAGGCCCACAAAAAAAAGTTTCCTGCGCGATAGACCAGACCACGTGAATTTAATGTTTTTGGTATACACAGAACACAATTGGCAGATTTGTGGGGATCTTAAGATACTCACACTAATTCTGGGTCAGCAATCTGGTTTCACGAAGTTTGCACGATTTCTGTGTCTGGGGCATAGTCGAGATCGCAGTAGTCATTATACTAAAAAAGATTAGCCAACCCGAGTAACAATGCTAACTGGATCTATGAATATCATAAGCAAACCCTTGGTTGAGCCTTCAAAGATTCTCCTTCCTCCTTTGCACATAAAACTTGGTTTAATGAAACAATATGTAAAAGCTTTGGATAAGGAAGGACAATGTTTCACTTACTTGGTTAAACAATTTCCAGCTTTATCTAATGCAAAATTGAAAGAAGGTATCTTTGATGGACCTCAAATTCGTAAGTTATTAAGAGATGAATCCTTCGCTAACACAATGTCCGGGAAGTGCAAGAAAAAAAAAACAAATATTAAACGAATTATTAACCAAAGAAAAATCAATTAGCAGTAAAGTGGATAATGTTAATGTAAAAACATTTGCTGAAACACTAACACAAATAAATCCAAAGCAAAAGAACAAAAAAGTGCCAAAGCTTATAATTAAAAAAAAAAACAGAAAACAATGACAAAACTAATTTAGAAAAAACAGTGTGCAATCTTCTTACAAATGATAAAACAATACAAACGAAGAAAATTATTACTAAAAACAAAGACACAATTATAGTCAATTGCATGAATATTAAAAGTGTTAATGAAATAGAAAATGCATTAAAAAATAAATTAAATGAAAACTTTAAAACTGAAAAAGAAAAAAGAAAAAATCCTATAATGAAAATAGTTGGAATAAGTAAAGATTTTAATACCAAAGAAGAAATTGAAATAGATATTAACGTAAGGAATTTCAACAATTTAGAAGATAAGTGCAAAGTATTAACTATTTACTCTAATAAAAATTCAATTGGTGCAATAATAGAAGTTACTGCAAATTTATACAAGCATATAAAGGATAACAAAAGCAGAATTTTCAAATGTTAACAAAATTGTAAAATTGACGACATCATCAATACTAATCCATGTGTCAAGTGCGCTGGATTTGGTCACGGTGGCAAAAAATGCGACGACCAAGCACAATGATACACGTGCGCGAAGCCGCACTCAGCTAAGCAATGTAAAAGTAACTTTAAAAAATGTATAAACTATGACTATAGTAATAAAAAATAGAAAACTAATTATGATGTTAGCCACCTTGCAATAGACAGTGAATTATGTGAAATACTAAAAAAGAAAGTGTAACGATACATAGAATCAACTGATTACCCTGTAAATCCTACTTACTAAAAATATTTTGGTAAAGTTGGGCACTTTAATGCACGTCAAGAGGATAATGATAAGGAGGTGCAAGCTGCATTATCGACACTCGATGCAGAAAACAGAAACAAAAGGATAAACACAGGAACAAGAATAAATGACATGCCATTTATACGAACACAAACAAATCTTTTCCAAAAATACATACGGAAGAAATTGAGAAAATTATAATCAATGAAATAAGAACGAACTCCGTGAGTAAGTTAAATAAAATTTTGAAACTAGAAAAATATATTATAGCATGAATTAATATAAGAAGTTTAAATCTCAATTATAATAAATTATTAGTTTTCTTAAAAAGTCTAGAAGTTAAACCTTCCATCATTATTAGTATGGAAACCTGGAATCTACACAACAATGAAATATTTAAAATACAAGGATACAAAATCTATTACAACAACAGTAAAATTAATCAAAATGATGGAGTGGTAATGTACATTGACAATAAACTAATTGAAACTACAGAAATAATTGAAATCAACAAACTCAAAATAATAAATTCAAAAATTACACTAGGGAATAATAAAGAAATGCTTGTCTCATCAATTTATAGATGCCATGATATAAAAAAAAAAACGGAATTTATCGTCTACTTCAAGAAATTATTGCGAATTGATAAAAAATATAAAAATAATCTAATAATAGAAGATTTTAATATTGACATAAATAGTGATGAAATAATAAATCAAGAATTCTTGCAATTGTTACTTAAAAAAGGCTATTACCCTGGATTTAATGAAACAACTAGACCAGGAAAAAATAATATCAGCAAAGGCACATGCATTGATAACATGTATATAAAACTAAACAAAATTAAACATAAAAATTATACTCTCACAGTACCTTTTAATGATCATTATCCAATTCTTATTTCTTTAAAGGAAATAAAAAAATATAATAATAAAAATACCTTCACAAAAATAAACTATAGGATATTGCAAAGCGTAGGAAAAACAACAAATTGGTCAGAAATAAATCAAATATTAGACCCTAATGAAGCAACAAATCTATTGATTGACAAAATCAAAAATATTATCAAAGAAGCTCAATTTACAAACAAGCACAGTAAAAGCAATATGACACCAAAAATATTGGATAACACAAGCAATAATAAATTCATGTGTAACTAAAGAAAAATTATATACTGAATAGAAAAAAGATCCTAATAATATAATTAAAAAAGATAAATACAAGAATTACGTAAAAATACTAGATCAAAAAATTAATATAACAAAAGAAAAATATGACAAACAACAAATTGAATTATCAGAATAATCAGAAGAAATTGTGAAAGTTAATAAACGACAAAATAGGCAATAACAATAAATCAAGCAATAACATAAATTATATAGACGAAAA
Organism: Megastigmus dorsalis; assembly: GCA_900490025.1. NCBI lineage: Eukaryota > Metazoa > Arthropoda > Insecta > Hymenoptera > Megastigmidae > Megastigmus > Megastigmus dorsalis. Next base: position 8,392 of record UELU01143641.1, read on the forward strand.
TAATGTAAAAGTTACAAATTCACATGAAATTGCAGAACACAAGAATAAATTTTTGTGTAATATAGGCTCAAAAATGAGAAATAAAATAAAATATTGCCATCGAAAAATGAAGATCTTCAAATGCCACCTATGAATGGAAAAAGTATATATTTTTTCCCAACGAATAAAACTGAGATATTAGAAGTAATAAAAAGTCTAAAAAATAAAAATGGAGGTTCGAATGAAATTAGTTCACAAGTATTAAAGTCATTAAAAGAGTATATAAGTGAACAAATTGCAAATATCTTCAACAATTTTCTGGAAAAAGGGGTCTGGCCAGATGCACTAAAAATAGCAGAAGTAATTCCAATACACAAAGGAAAAGAAAAACACTTAGTAAATAATTACAGACCAATATCACTGATATCGAATATATCAAATATTTTTGAAAAACTAATACACAAAAGGGTTCTAGATTTTTTCAACAAAAACAACGTAATTTCAGAAAAGCAATTTGGATTTAGAAAAAACAAAAGTACAAAAGATGCTCTAAACATTGTAACCAATCTTATATTCAACCAACTGGATAAAAACTCTCTAATAGCTATAACTTTTCTTAATCTGGCAAAGGCATTCGATACTGAAGATCATAAAATGTTACTAGATAAACTATACAATTACGGAATAAGAGGAAAGGCGCTCGAACTACTAAAAAGTTATTTAGACAATAGAAAGCAAAGAGTCAAAGTTAATAATACAAATAGTGATATCGACACAATTGATACAGGAGTACCCCAGGGGACAATACTGGGCCCTTTACTTTTTATCATATACATTAATTACATGCTAAGTACATTACCTGGACTTTCAATACTTTCATATGCTGATAATACGGTAGTAATAGTAAAAGAAAAAACCTGGTTGGAAATTGAAGCAATAATGAATAACTATTTAAACACAATATCAAACTAGTTAGCGTTAAACAAAAATCCTTAAACACCGACAAAACAGTATATATGGAATTTGTAAACACCTGTAATAGCACTCAGAAAAATCTAAATATCAGCATACAAAATAAGAAAATAACAAGAGTAGAAAATACTAAATACCTAGGAGTTATTTTCGACAGTAACATGAGATGGGAACAACATATCACAAACATATACAAAAGAATAAAATACTTAATTTTTATCTTTTACAAACTAGCCAAAATCTTATCTCAACAAAATTTAAATATGATATACTATGCTCTTTTCCATAGTATAATGTCTTACGGCATAATTGCGTCGGGAGGAGCTTACACGAACAAAGTAAGAAATTTACAAAATTTACAAAACAGGATTCTAAAAAGAATACACAAAAACAATTCATAATAAACAAGCAACGTTTGCATATAGATCAATAGTTCACATTGGAATCTTCAGTATATCATTATGATGAATTAAGCTACAAAGTCACTACATCAAACAGCAACAATAGAAATAAAAGTACACTACCTCCAAAACAATATAAAAGAGTTATCAACAAAAATAGTTACATCAGAGCCATATATTACTTCAACAAACTACCCGACAATCACAAAACACTAACAAATATAAACAAAAAAAAAAGAGAAATTAAAAGAATGGATAAAGGAAAACTAAAATCACCATATATAGAACAAACAACTAGTAAAGAAGTAAGAATAGACTGCAATAGAACCTGCTCAATTTTCACAAGTATAAAATGTACAACACAGGATAGCTATGTCCTATTACTAATACATCAAGGAAAAAAGGCAAGAATCAAGTTTGATTATCCTACATTGGATGCCCATGAAAATAAGGAAAAACTTGACAAGTTTCTACTATATGCGAGAACATATCTATGTTCAAAAAATAAATGCCAACCTTATCATTCTCGCTCTCATCAAAGAATGACTAATTACAATATGGATAAAATAACTTCATTAGATAGTGAAAAATACATAAAAATAAGAAAATTGATTGCTGAAAATATAATACAAATTTTAACAACTTCAAGAAAATCCAAGAAGGTATGTTTTAAGGTTAAAAACAATTACACCAAAAATAATAAAGCTAGAAATTCTAACAAAAAAAATCGATTCCACAACATTAATAGAAAATTAACCACTTAGCCGGGAAAAAATAAATAGTATAATAAAAATAGACTCGCTAATAAAACTTGTAAAAAATAGTAGGGGTAACAAAAAAGAATCTCAAACCAATATGCAAACTTTCGATACAAGATGCATGTATTGTCTTGATACCAAGATAAAAGGCATTAAGTATAGACACTACGTAAAAGAAGATCAGACCATCAATATCAACGAAGATAACATCAAAATGGAGCAAGCACAAATTGAAACAGTTTTCTCAAAAATTGACGAGATAGCAGAAAATAATACAAAGAAAATTTTAACTAAACCTAGTCCAAACCCTCCAGGAAACAAGATTGAAACAAATAATAATTATAATGTCATATGGCGACATGAATTATTTACGGAGGAATAAAGCTTTCTTATATTTCAATAGAGGAATAAGAGGTACACAAATATTTACAAATTCGGTGCAACCGATTTCAAGACACCCAAAATACAAAGACATCATTGTGTTAGATGGCATTGCTTTTACATCAACATGTACATGTGATTCTGCCCTTCAACATCGAGAAATGTTTCCTCAAAGACATCATTGTGTTATTTATAATTAGAATTTATTGAAGGAATGAGAATTAAACTAATTATCACATGCAAATTTACACATCTGATTTTACCTAGTAACGAAGTTACTAGGTCCGAGTCATGAGGTGCACTTTTGCATTTTTCAACTTTCAACTTTAGTGATAAGTAATTAGATTTTAAGTATTTTAGTTTATATCGAGCGAGACCATCGAACAGGAAGTTTTTCCTCTGCAGGGTTACTTTTGTGTAACGTATTATGTATATGCAATTGTATTTAAAAGTAATAAAAACATTATTACTTTAAGAATAATATTATTGAATAAAATAAATTAAAATTTTATCATTAAGCTCACCATGAAACACATAAACATGTACAAATATTTACAATAAATGAGAAACTAGTCTAATATGTAATAATTATATAATGTTAATAATATAATTAAATAATAATTGTAATGATACGCGGACAACATTATTATTCAGCAACAAAAACGTGTACAACAATACTTACAACAATTCGGCCTAGTATAAAGGCGACGGGATATGGGTGGGACATAGTTACCAAATAAAAATATTATTACAATTAAAATAATTATTATACCAAAAATTTTTTTAATTAAAATAATATAAAATTTCATCTTTATGCTCACCTTGAAACACATAAACATGTACACATATTTACAATACATGAGCATATACTCTAATATGGATTATTTTGGTGAGCCCACTCGGTTAGGGGTGGCCCTTGTGGTCACACTTCTCAGGGTAAAGTCCAACCTCTGGCGTCCGCTTAGCATGCGCTCACCGGGCAACGCTCTCTGTCGCGTCAATGCTCTTGCAGTAACGTTGTAACAGAGACGGCTAACGAGAGGCTCTGGCACTAGGAGCAGAACCTAGCGAAAAAACCGGGGACCATCTGGCCCCCATGGTAGCACCCCCGCAATGGGCTCCACGTCTAGGATACAGGCCCCAAGCCGAGGTGTTAACAACCGTGCCCAGGGCTGCGTGGTACCAAGGGCGTGGTGCCGGGAACGGTGTCTCTGGAATACTAGGCGACCTCCCAGAGTAACCAGCACGCGGGGCTCTGCGGGGGTGGACCTTCATTTCCCTAGCTACTCGTAGGAACAAGATGGAAGAACTACAACTAAAAAACAAAACAGCTGAGATGAGCACTTTGCAAGTGCCCAGGATGGAAGGAGAGGGGACCTCTAGGTCTCGAACAGTGAGCGAGACAAGCGCAAAGAGCGACTGCAGTTACGTCAGCGCGTTCAGCAACGCTACCGCGCAGGACATAGACATCTGCAAGAAAGAATGGGCAGAAATAGTAAGTATTCGCTAAGAACAAGCGGAGTTGTTCCTACGAGCTGAACAGGAGATACGGAAGATGCTGGAAGCCTGCGACGTGCAGAAGAACGTCGCTAGACGAGTAAAGGAAGATTTGAAGAGCATGAACGAGTGGGTCATGCTCATAAAGGAAAAACACGACACGAAGGCGGCACGACTGGAGAAGGATTACCAAGAAGGGCTGAGAACCATGGAGGAAGCTAGGTATGCCAGAAAGACGATACGAAGCCGAATGCAGGGGCAGCTCCTACGGGATGCTGTTCTCGCTGCACAGAAGCCGAAGAGGACAAGGAGCCCAGGAAGTAGCCCGGAAGAGATGAAAGAAGATGGAGGGCGGCCACACGGCATATAAAAAAGCCGAGAAAGGACAGGCAAAGGAGAGAGGAGCTCCCGGCTACGAGGCCCCACTTCCCCAAACCCGCAGGTACAGGACAGAGCAAGAGGAATACCAGGCCAACGACGATGACAGTGAAGGTGTCCTAAGGGCAGACCTATGCCAGCGTCCTCGGCAAGATACGAAAGGAGATCAACCTAGATAGCTGCAATACAAGGGTTCTGGGCGCAATGCAGACGGAGAGGGGTGATGTGGTGCTCCGGCTGGCGAGGAACTCCGACCGAGGGGCCTTCGCGGCCAATTTAGAGAAAGCGGTTGCCGGCATCGGCATGGTGAGGGCGGACGAAGGTAAGGTTACCCTGGAATTCAGGGACCTTGACTTCCTAACCCAAGTGGGCGAGGTGGAGCAGGCGCTCGACAGGGCGCTTGGCTCAACAGCACGGGAGAGGACGATCAGGGTGATGGGACCTAACAAAAGAGGACTTAAGTTGGCGATGGCGACGCTGGAGATAAGCGAGGCGGATACGCTCCTCGCAGCGGGTACATTCGAATCGGGATGATGAGCTGCCGCATACGAAGACGCACAAAAGTTGGTGCGGTGTTTTAGGTGTCTCGGTTACGGGCGCCTCAGTACGGAGTATAAAGGAGTGGACCGGTCTGCCCACTGCTACAAGTGCGGCGAGTCCGGCCACCACAAGGAGGCCCGCAGGAAGGACCCACACTGCTTCTTGTGCAAAGAAGCAGGTGAAGCGGGCCCAGACTGCAGACACGCCGCTGGGACCGGAGACTGTAAAGTCTTCAGGCGAGCGCTACAGGAGGCGAAGAGAAAACCGAGGTAAGCCTGCCTCGCAAGAGGAACGAGATGCCCGGATGGGTGAAGATACAGAGGACGATATGACAAAAACAGACACGACAGACATGTAGGACATAGACACACCGGCCGACTCGAAGTAATGTGCACAACAGTCCCGGGCCGGTTTAGTGAAGAGGGTGGATTTTACAGTTGCTTGCTCCTCGGCTGATTTATCAACCGCGGATCAAGGAACTGGGGGTTTAGCTGGCCGGACACTGCCAGATGCCTCGGACGTAATGGGTCCCACCCATTCCGACTGACGGCAGCCTTCTGGCCGGCTCACGGACAGGTGACGGCCCCGAGCTCGATATCTCTGACCTCGGGAGCGGGATCTGGAGCCTGTCTATGGTCGCGAAGCGATTCATAATTGTAAAGATTCGCCGACAACATTATTATTCGGGCTAGTATAAAAACGACGTGATATGGGTGTGATGTGTTTACAGAATAAAAATATTAATAAAATAAAAATAATTATTATATAATTATTTGTATTGAATGTATTAATATTAATTTATAATTAAAAATCATATTTAAAACATAAGATTTGTATAATTATTTAAAACTTTTCTAAATACATTTATTGTTATTTAACAATTATATAATTTATGAAATTCTAAATATTTGCCTATTATAAAAATTATGTAATTTGGATTGATTTATATAGAACATAATATTATTATCATATGTAACTGATACAATATAATAATATATATTTTTTTTATAATTTCGAAACAGGACATGCATTGAGTAACCATGCTGTACAACAAAAATTAGGAGGCGTGTATGTGTCCTTCCCTTGCTAATGCGAACGGCCAAGCAGGGCGAAAAAGACATACAGGTGCGCGGTTAATAGTAGACAGCGTAGGACAGTACGACCAGGGACCTCTCCCGGCGACAAGTAGAAGCGCACGTGTAGCGGAAAAAGCAGGTGTATGCGTCGGAGCGGGACTGTTGCTCGAGCTACCGAGCAGCTCGCACGTGTTCTCGCGGCTAGAAGTTTCTTTGTAGCATCTAGTGAGGGTTTTCAAGGGAAAAACGAGTTTTCCGGTTGTCCGTGTCCGCTGGGGGATACGGGAAGTAAGGTGTAAGGGGAATTGTTTACAAACAAGTAAAGATGAAACTATCGATCTTCATGGAACGCAAAAAAAGGTGTGACGTTTCGAGAGTGCCATGTATACCCGCCTCTTCAGGCTTAAGACTTTTGACTAAAATTTACATTATGCAGAGGCCATTCGTCTGTACTGTCAATACTGAGAAGTTTTTAACTAATTAAAACGTGTTCTCTCTTCGGACCTCCGCTAGTTTTACTCATTTTTTCACAAGATTGTCAATAATTAAAAATGAGTCAAACTTTTATGCATATAACTTATAAAACCGAGATAGTATCCTCAAAGAGGTCAAGAATAAGGGAATTGTTTAGTTTTGGGAATTTTGTGGGCGTAAAAGGAAGGGAGCGTGATCGTGAGAGAGATAGATATATAAGCTTATTTGTAATAGTTTACAAAATAAACATGTTTATACAACATTGATTTCTTTAGAGTATACATTTTCTTATTTTTTGGTTTTTCTCAGTCACACATTTCCAGTCTCTCCATGATGCCACAGCTTATTCAGTCTTACATGATTTCAGTCATCAAAAAGTTACAATTTAAAAGTAATATCACAGAGCGTCTTAAATAAAATACAAACAAACAAATTTAATGTAAAGAAGCGATCGATATCTATCAGTGTTATTCTATATAAAAAAGAAACTTTGCAACACAAATCACATGTGCACTCACCCTACCACATATTCACTCACGCCAATACATACACTCACACTTTCTAAAAAAAGAAGTATATGGGACAGAACATAACAAATTAACATATAGAATATTTACAGTTCTGACCCAAGCGTGTAGTGTAAGTGACCAAAATCAAATGCCTAATGAATCACAGGTGCGGCCCGTGGCAGGGCTAAAAATCAAGATCGAGTAGGCGTTGATAGATCGCCGTCTTGAATCTGCGCCAAGATGGGAAGTTAAGCAGAAAGTCCGGGAGAGAGTTCCAAAAGCACGCACATTGAACTTGGAAAGATCTTATTCCTGTCTTCATGCGCACCTTTGGTATTCATAGTTCCTGTGCAACACCCCTGCTAGTGCTCCTGGGCTGATGCCTGCTGAAAAAAGCTGCCAAATACTGAGGTTCATGTAATCGAAGGATTTTATACATAATAATTGCAGCAAAATAATTCCTTCGAGCAGCAACACGCAACCTGCCCAATTTATTTCTATAGAGGGTGATGTGCTCGCCTCCCCTAACACCATAGATATATCTCACACATGTATTACTCAGTCTCTATAACCGTATTCTCTGCTCGTCGGATGCATCAAGCAACACTACAGCGCAATAGTCTAGATGGGGTATGACTAAGGCTTCAACCAATCTTCTGCGTAAAGTCTCGGTGGTACATGCCCTTATAAACTGCAGACTGTAAAGGGCTTTATTTACTTTTTTAGTTAAACTATCGACCTGGAGTTTCCAAGTTAATTTACTATCTAATATATCACCGAGACTCACGACTGCGTCGGAAAAAGGCATAAGCGCCCCTCCCCCTCCCCCCAAGTCAACACATGGTAATCCCTTTTCCTTTCAATCATTAACATATTTTCTCAAATCAAGCCTTATAGCTTTGGTCTTGCCAGTATTGAGTGGAAGAGACGAGCGTTCCACCCTCCACGACACCAGCCGCGCCGCGTCAGACAGGTGAGCTATTCCCTCCAGAATTTGTCTGCAGGAGTCTGCAGATAAAACTGGAGATCATCGGCATATAGCATATGCCTGACGGCCCGACGATCAAATAGATCTTTAAGGTCATTAATGTAAAGACTGATGTGCAGAGGACCGAGGACCGACCCCTGTGGCACACCCAAATTAGTTTCAACCCACGAAGAACAACCATTTTTTGATAACACGCGTTGAGTACGGCCTTGTGAATACGATTTAATCCACAGGAATGCGGACCTAGAGAACCCAAGATCGCGTAATCTGCTCAACAGCCTCGAAGGAGAGATGGCATCGAAGTCCTTACTGAAATCGAAAAGCAATAGCAGTCACCATTCTCCGAACTTAGAATCACCAGTCGTTGTCAACAGATCAGCATTCAGATCATCCATAATTAGGTTGTGGCTGTAATTACCACTAAGGTTTCTAAGCGAACTCAGAAAGTCAGGACCATTATTAAAAGCTACTTTGGGTGGGCGATAAATAACACCCACAGGGATTGGAGGGGTGCTACCCTTTTGAACCTCACAAAAAATAAATTCGGGAATACCTGGCCTACCAGGTCTAGTGCTGTTGGGTTTAGCAAGTACTTTGGCCTTATAATCATTACGAATATAAAGGACAACACCATCTCCATTAACATTTCGATCCTGACTTACTACACTAAACTCATTGATCTGAATGAGTTGATCATCGGCGATTCCGAACAGGTGATAGGACGGATTATCGTGAAGAAATTGACGGACTTGCTCAACGTGAGCTCTGATAGAATTGTCATTGAGAAAGTCATCTCTCAATCCCCTTTCTTTCACCTGATCAGCAACTCCCCTACCCTAACAGCTACGCCACTAGTATTGGGATGGCCGCTCTCCTCCTCAACGTGATTTAGAGTAATGGATCGCCCTTTACACTAGGCATCGGCAGTATGGCAACAGTATGCGCGCGCTTACCATCCTTCCTCCTGACCAAGATTCTGTTACCACTATGCCAGACGCATCTGAAGCCAAGACTTGACGCTAATTGCTTTAAGCTTATAAATTCTCTGTACACTTCCGGCTGTAATAATTCGTTAATACAGATCTTACGATCTGGCAAGCGGCTCACAAACTCAGAGCAAAGAGATGATTTGATTTCCTTGGTGGTGAGGTTAGAGTTGTTAGAGAAAGAGCGCTTAGCGCGAAGATTGTCCAAAACACGCTTTTTGCTGGTAAGGCGAACCGCACAAGACGGTGGTCGACTCGATCTCGGCACCGCGCCATTTGCAGGCTCCTCTCCCCGCCCACCGCTCACTCCCCGAGGCTGCAGCACGCGGGTACCAACGACTTCCTCCCTCTCAAGAGTAGGGAGGACAGTGCTGAGTACTGCAAACGCAACACTTTCAAGATTAACATCTAAACAATCCGCATAAACAATACCATTTATCAGCAGTTCGCAGCACTCATCACTATCGGTAGAACCCGCGGTACAGTTCTCGTGAAGGTAGCAGCGAGACGGTACAGATTATGTTCCGGAGCCTAAAGAGACGAAAACCTGCGACTCGTTATTTACTTTTTTATATACGTCATTGTTAATTAAATTACTATTAGACCGTTTTGTTAAAAGACCATAGTCGATATCTTGCACAAAAGCCAGTTAACTTGATCCTTTAATACGGAGTTTTCTTGCAGTAACATAAGTCGATCATGATTCAGGCCCTTCAGCTGGGTTGCCTGCAAGTCCAATTTTCGCTCAAGAGACGAAACTTGCGCGGAAAGATCACCCACCAGCTGCTTCACTGCTGGTGTGTCAGCTGGAAGATTTAAAGTAACGCTATCAAGTCTCCTCTCAATCCGAGACTGGAAATCAGCCAATGTTCTGTCAATGAGCTCTAATTGCGTGCCAATAAGATCGACCATGGTCGATGATATGCACGTGTGTACGGCAGCAATATCGAAGACGCTGCTCTTCAAGTCGATTCTGGCCGGCGTAGAGGTGTGAATAGGAGAGGTCTTCTGTACGTTGGCAACCTGCCGCACACTGGCCGAAGAGGTAAGGGGCGCCTGCACTTTGGCATCCCGCTGCGCACCATACAGTGTGCTCACACAATCCTCTCTATCCACAAGTTCTTCTCCGCGCTGGCTGCTATTAATGCCGTCGAGTAGAAGGGCATGCGGCGAGTGTTCGGGTGGGAGCATCGGCTCCTCTAGCGCGCGTGGGCTTGTTGTCGCGCTTGCTCGCTCTTCGGAGAGAGAGAGAGAGAGAGAGAGAGAGAGAGATAAAGGAAGGGGGTGGCCACGAGACTCGAGGCAACCACTTGATTCGATTGCGCATCCATCCGAGTATGAGACGAAGCGACGACACGCCGCACGAGACGAACGACTGGATTTCGGACTTCGTTGCAGGAAGAAAGGGAGCTCTGCGCGGTACGTTTTCCGCAGGTGAGTGGTGTGTTCGGGGTCGCGCGAGAGACGGAGATATTGATTGGTTGATGGATTGAATACAGCTTATTTTCCAAGACATAGGTCAAAAAGCATAACAAAAAATGATTTATGTGTACATATAAATAAATATAAATAACTAGGTATAAATGTAATGCAATAATATTGAATAAAACATAAAAACATATAAAAATCACGAGAGATTGCACTAAAAGTTTTTTAATATCATTGGAGAAAATGAAAGCCCTTTGACGCAATTTGTACAGTGAACCATGCACTCTAGATGAAATAGATGACATTCCATGTCAGCTCAGAAGATAAAAATATCCCTAAACGCTTTACTTGTTGGATAAATTCTATAGGCTGATTATCTAATGTAACACGCGGGAGATTTTGAGAGGAAATGTAGTCGCGATTTTAAGTGCCAAAAATAATCGCTTCATTTTTCTCTAGATTTAGCTTCAATCCAAGAGCTCCAGTCCAACTGGACACACTTCTAATATTCTCATTCATATTATTTATTACAAACTCCAGTATATTGGCTAGGCACTGTATAAATAATTGTAGAAGGTCCGAAAATAAAATATAAGAATTCTTACAAAATTTTAAACATTCATGCAGAAAATTCATTAATGCAGAGAAAAGTATAGGCCCCAGAGACGAACCCTGCGGAACACCAGAAGGCACCGGGAGAAAATCTGAAACGGTACCATTCAAGACAAATGCCTGTTCAGGATCAGAGATACTTCATCAGAGAATGCATCAACTTAATTGTGTCTGCAAAGAACTTCAGAGACATCAAGGTAAGCAAAAATGAATCGTAATCAATTGAAACGAATGCCTTGCGAAAGTCAAGTGGTACAGCAAGACCAAATTGTGCTCGATACCATAGCGAACTATATGTGTAAAATGCAGAAAAGCCTTTTGAGTACTGTTCTCAGATCTAAACCCAAACTGAAAGGGAGATAGTTGCAACGGCACGCCCGTGTTCACGCACGAACACGCACACGAGCGCACCATTGCTATAGTGCGAATACACTGCATGCAAATCAGCTACTCGCTATAGCCCCTTCCAGCGACGCTCGTGACGTCACGCCCCCACTTTCCACCGTCTAGACTCGATCAAGTTGCCTTTAAATCAGCGTGCGCTTGCCAATTCCGGCAGTACCGTCTGGAGCTCCGGGCACGCAAGGAGCACCTTCGCGCCCCAAGCTACGACGGATCCGTACTCTCTTGTCTGGCGCTCCAGCATCAGAGTCCAGATCCAGACGGCGACCCGCTGTCCTCGATACTTAGGGCGCTCCGTGTTATCATCCTCGACTCCATCGTACTTACGGCGCTCCATAGTACGAGCTCCCCTCCTGAACACTCACGGTACTCCGTATTGTCTCTCCCCTGTTCACCACCGGCGCTCCAGGGTGAAGCTCCATAAGTCGAGAGGCGCTCCTCCGACATCCTATGTAAATCAAAGCTAAGATAAACACGAAGGGAACGCACGCGCAATCGCGATTATTAATGCGTATGTTTAAAACATTTTTTGAGGGAAGCATTTTATCATTGTATCTAAGAGGCAAGTTATCCGGAATATGACCTTTCGATTTAGTGGACAAGCAGCATTGTATGTAGTCTGGGGTGAAATCTGACTAAAGGACAACTGATTATCACCATTGCCCGGTATAGAAATCAACAGCGAACTTAAAAATTGTAAAGAACATGGCGGCTGTATGCATGCCATTCGAGCAAAATGTTGATTTAACTCCCCATCCGTAAATCCAACGCTTCGCTCGGTAAGCTGATAACAGAGTGGGAGACAGGTAATAAACAGGTTACTCGGCGAAGAGTAACGTGAAGCGAGCGGAGTCGGAGCTTGTAAGTTCCGCAAAATCGCGTTTCCGTGTGCGCGTGTGAACTCGGCCCGTTCGTCGTTAATATTTAAACTGTGGTTTCATTTGAATTTATATTTTATTGATTTATTTGTTAACTGTTTAATTCAAGATAATGTACGCTTTATTTTGTTTAATTTAACTAAGTGAGTGCCTTTTCGTGACTCACTCATATCCCGTTTCGCCGCCCAAGCGAATACTGCCCTCGCCGATTGTGGCGAGCTGTCCGGTAACCGAGGCTGGAAAAGCCAACCGTGTTCGCGTTTTCGCGGACCGTTTCAGGTAAAGCAAACATGAGAGACAGCGTGCGGCTGTCTCTCCAAAAGGAAAAGCTGAGAGGAAAACCTCTCGGCGTTGTCAACCTGCCTCGTCTTCCTCGGGCAATAAATATATCGAGACAGTGCAGGCCCTTTTTACATTTAGTTATCGATCAAAGATATTATACGGTAATTTAGCCACTACCGAAATAAAATTTATATTGTTTTATTTCTAATAATAGAGACCAGTCATCGTGGTCTCTCCTCTTGGGAGGAGCCAGACATGGTGGCCTTAGACCCGTAGGCCCGCAATAACCGCGAGAAAACGTGACACCCCTCCCCCCCCACCGAAGTAATGCCTCATGGCGGTTTTAGTGGGTATGCCTGAACATTTGAACAGGGGAGTCCTACACAGGGGGAGACACGTGTCTCCCTATAGATCATAAAGGCTTCTCCTTCGCCCCGGAAAGAAAAAAAAAATTATATACATTTACCCAGTATTAAATAATAGTTTAAGTGCACGTATTTTATTCTCTTTCGCGAATATTCAAATAATTATTATTAATTCATCATATAATAGTTTACAAAAAATTAAATAAATATATATATGGGAGCGTCCACCAAAAACCGGCCAGTCGGCGCGTGCAGCGCATATTTTGCGTAAAAGGCGCGCTCTTCAACTCTCCTACAATCCTTCGTTGAGTGTGTCAGAAAAAAAGAAAGCATATATGAGGCATTACACGTGAAATGTCCAGCGGCCCAAAATAAGCGCGAAATAACGTACTTTTAATCTCGCGTAAAAAGAAGGTAAATGTATGTGAAAAAATTTTATCAGGCATGGTTTTTGTAGATTTTGAGACGAGGTTTCCAATGGT
>UELU01143642.1:0-10455 GCA_900490025.1 Megastigmus dorsalis
CAGGAACTTTACAATACCATGTTATTATTCCGATACATGAAAATAGATTGAAACTCAAAAAAACATCTTTAAGTTCTGAATTTCAAATATTTAAAAAAAAAATTATTAAGTAGAGAAAAGATAAAAAACGAATGGGGTAATGGGCAGACAAGTCTGCACGCTGTACCTTGCGCCGTGCGCGGCGGCGGCGATGAGCCTACTCTTTCGCATCGTTTTTCTCGAAGAAAGCATCTTGAGCACTTTCTGGAAAAAAAGTTTTTTTATGTAAAAAATCCTCAGCTTTCCATCTAAAACATGAAAAAAAAATATTAAAAATACCTTTTTTGAGATATAAGACGTTTTTTAAAGGTGAAAATATAAAATTTTGAAATAACTGCTTACACCATTGGAAAGCTGAGGAAAAAATACATCGAAAACATCTATTGGATATTTTTTTTAAGTATATTTTAGTACTGCAAATACGAGTTAGAAATAGCATGATTTGGCGTTCACGCGCCGCGCTAGGAAAGTTGACGTGAAATGCCTCGTATACAATTGCAATGTGTTTAAAATAATGTTTAAGAAATAATCTCTTTTTCGCGCTGAGAGAGAAAGAGACAGATTAATTGATTGATTGAATGGTTTATTGAGGCTACGGGGTAAATCACCATACAGCTCTGAATATGAAATACATAGAAATTATTAATATAAACAATATAAAATAAAAAGAAGTAACTGGTTAACAGTTTATAGTGCGAAAAATAAGCAACTATCTTAGATAAGAAGACATAAAAATACAGTCAAGATACGGTCAGCTTACAATGTTGTACATCAGAGTAAAATATATACCCTTTATCAAGATACTCTCAATTCGCAATCATCAGGTATTCAATAGTGCATGTAAAACCGCATTATGTGAAAGTGGATTTAGCACTAGATTTGCGTCCTGTGAAACTCTGTACCGCCACTGTGAGACCTCATCGGGGGTTAATTTAGTATGTACTAACGACTTTAAGTGCTGGAGGGAGTTATATATATATATATATAATTGAATTGAATTGATATTTATTTAGCCCGTGGACATGCGTGGCCAAGGGGCAAAAGGCATAAAATATACATCTTATAATACACTTATAACTACAAAGTATGTAAAATAAACAAATAATTAAAAGAAACGCAGAAAAATTAAAAGTAACGTTAACTATCGCAGAGATAAAATTGCGTTGAGTTAAAAAAAATTGAAAATTTAATTTCAGAACTTACACAGAAATAACACAATGATATGTATAGCTAAAATACCCCACTAAATGTTGGCGTTTTACCTATGATGTACACCCTGTGGTAAGTGATTCTGTCCGAACAAATTCAAATATTTAGGTTACGTGGCAACAGCGCGGAAGTAGTATTTCGATAGGGTGCATCGCCATCTTGCATCTGACATTATTCACGGTTGAGCGCCATGCATGTTTTCGAGCTTTCAAGTTCGAATTCTACATTTAAATATGAACAATGTAAGGAAAACTATATAACAGAACACTATACAGGTTAATAAATGATTACAAAATTGAACTTTAGTTTTAAATTTAAATTAGAATTTTATTACGATTTTATAATATAATACATTCAAAATATTGAAAATAATTCTGACATTGGTTGAATTTCCTGCAATCTCATTAAACAGTATAAGTCCGCCGAGAACATCTAAGTGGGAAAGAGTATCCCTTACCAGTGGCCATGGTTAGCGTACCCTATAAATAGAAAAGAAAATACACAAAATGTTATGCACAAAATATGAAGTAAATGCTTTTGTTAATACCAGCCTGTTCTTGCAGTGGAATTTCCTTTCAAGTATCCCAGTTTTTTCAGCCAATAATTCAATTAGTTTTCCAAATGTCATACAAGATGAGAAACCATGGGGGTTCATAATCATGTTAGGGCACATCTTTGGAACAACGAATAAATGTTTGAATGGACAAGTATTGCTCAGCAATCAAACCTAAAAATTTTAATTTAGTTTTAAAATCATATGATTCATAATGGAAACACAAAATAATAATAAGGCTTACGGCGAAATTTAAAAAAAAAACATTTATATTTACATAATAGTTGACAGATTCAACAATAATTTTATAAAAAAATATCAAAAATAAAAGTTAAAAGTTTCCTTACCATTTGCCACTCATTCTTAAACAAAGCAACAGCTTGCTTATACAGTACATCAATGGATAAAATACCTTCTTCTAATAACTTTCTTAAAAACCTTCCACAATTTAAACAAACATTTTTATCAACTGGTTGTGCCATTATCGTAATATTCCTTGAAGTAAGTATTCTCGATAATGGGGAATCTGAGTCAGAAATATTCAAATAATCTATTTTCCAAACTTTACAAAAACCTTTCCTTGTATTTCATTTGTAGACAAATGTCCTCTGAATGTAACTATAAAATAAAAAAATAAACAAAATATTATATAAGTATACATAATTAATAAGTAGATAAATATTTTAGTAAATCAAAATAAAATTTCTACTTACTTAAAAATAAGCATAAATCGATGCTTAGTGTTAAAATTACACACAAAAATTGCTACACAACTTGACTTGACAAGCAATAACATCATCAAGCATACTAGTTTCTGATCTATATTGCAAAGATGTCAAGAAATTTTGAAAGCAATCTTAAACTAAATAAGCACAGAATAAAATTTTGTTTAGTACTTTCATCGCTTTGGTTTCTGATAAAAGCAATATAACATTTCTAAAACTTTTGTATAATATGGTAGTCGAAGAGAAGCATGATCACTGAAAAAAATATAATGTATTAGGAAATTAAATTAATTTAAAATGTTTTTTTACAATAGAAATGAACTTTTAAAATTTTCTTTTACTAACCTTGCTACACAACTTGACTTGACAAGCAATAACATCATCAAGCATACTAGTTTCTGATCTATATTGCAAAGATGTCAAGAAATTTTGAAAGCAATCTTAAACTAAATAAGCACAGAACAAAATTTTGTTTAGTACTTTCATCGACTTTGGTTTCTGTAATGCAATAAATCTATCTACATATTTATAATACTTATAACCTCCAAAACATGAGCATGGTAATGATGCAGCAGACAGCTCTATTACCCATATGCATTCATATATATGCGCAGTCGCTATATATATTATATTACAGCTGTATAGCTATATTGCAGAGAGCCTGTAGAGCTTTATATTCCGCGCGGATATTTGAAACTATGGCGCGCATGTGCAAAAGCGCTGCCTTAGCTATGTTAACTCTCATCTAACTACAAATAAAAAACTACAAGGTTATAATAAAATGATTTTTATTTAAAACAATTTGTAAATATCATTAATAAAGTATTTTATAAAATGATTTCTAATTTCATGAAATCTTTATAAATATTCCAATCTTCAATCTCTATTTCCGCAGGCGAGGTACCGCTGGCTAATTCATTTTTGTCATCTGATATCTAAGTTTCATAATTTGCCATAATTTGTAGATTTCTTCACATGAAAAATTTTTTTATAATTAAAAATGATATAATTTTTTTGCGTGACATATATGTGTTACCATCCGGATGATAACACCTAAACAGGGGGCCTAGGCGATGTTATTAACATTTAATCAGTTTTTCAATTAAATAAAAAAGAAGGAGAACATATCATCTAACGGAGAACTAAATAAATCTTGATGCTTGAAATATAATTGATGACCGAGGTTTTTAAAAATATCATCCCGCTGAGAGGTTGTTAACGTCTCGTCCGACCACCCTTTTTCCTTCATTGGTGCTATTTCCGCGGGCATGAGCTTGAATATTACGATTCTTATATAAAATTTCTCTTCTTTCGACAAAACTGCAATTGGCCTCATTTTTTTGTTGAATACAAATACAAATTATTTTATTACTTTAGATGCGCAGGCGCCTATGCGCTTTTATACTGAAATATCAAGTATAAAATTTGAAAAATATGAAGTCGCCTGCGTATTATTTTAAAAAAAAAATTCATTTTTAAATGTCCGCGCGCAATATAAAGCTCTGCAGGCTCTCTGCAATATAGCTATACAGCTGTAATATAATATATATAGCGACTGCGCATATATATGAATGCATATGGGAAAGGCTCCTTTGCGCGAATTTCAATTTTTTCGCCACACATCGACATCTTCAACTTTGATAAAAGTTTACGTATCGTTATAAATTACCGTAGCTAATTAGGTAGTTTTTAATTAATGAGGAATTGTGATTTTTAGACCTACTAAAGAAAATATTGCCCAAATGCGGATTTTAATTAACAATAATTTTGACGACGTGAATATTTCTAATCAATTGCATTGTAGTTTAAAAACTGTAGGTAGGTGGAGAAGGAAATTCAGATTAGAAGATGAAGGTTAGTAATTATATATTGTTTACAGTTAACTCTGTAAATTATTTAATTTTAAGCTGGTTTTATTTTGTATTGTTAGGGATAGAAGTAGCCGAAGATCGCCGCATTCATAATTATCAGCGTCATAAGCTCGAGGATGAGACGATGAATGCTGTAAATGCGATGATACGAGACAATCCATTGGTTTCCATCAAATCTATTTCTGTTGCATTGAATTTAGACCTGACTTATAAAACTATGTTATGTAACACACCTAAGTGTTACGAAATAAAACAAATAAAATAAATTATAATAAAAGCAATTTAAAGTAAATAATTAAAGATAATAATATTATAATTTAGATAACATGCGAAATGATCTAAGCAATTAACGATTAATAAATCGTTTACATTCGACTCATACAATTAATACAATAAAAGTATTATTCGATTGAAACTTAATTAAAGCGATTAGAATATTATAAAAAAGCGAAACACTACATTATAAGCGTAGAGTAAGATACAAGGAGTGCGAGAGAGAAACAATGCGAGCGCCAGATGTGCGAATCAAGCACACATACGCGCACACACCATCAAGCGCGAGATGTTCGCGCTAATCAAGTGGACACAGAAGCGAGAAAGCCACACCTACGAGGAGAAGGGGAAATCATCAGATTTCCGCGCGGAAGAAGACTATATAAGCGCGCTCAAATTTATACCGAGGAACCACTCTTGTAACCGCTCTCTTCATTCAATATACTTTTCATTCCAATATTTAGCCTCCCTTTTTTTCAATACTTTCGTTCCTTTTGAACCTCAAGGCTCTGCCGAATAGTTGCACGTTTATTGTAAACGTCAACGAACTCGGACAGAGTAATAAAAATAAGAATATTTTTACTTCGCGGTTGTCCTGGAGAACAATGCGTTCTCCAAGGCGGACCCGCTGTGCTCGAAGAGCACTGTGCCCTGGAGAGTCGAGGAAGCATTGCGCTTTTCGACAAACCCGGATCACAGAAGTACATGTAATAACTCCTTCACGACACAGTGCGAGGTCGTGAAGGGACTTATTTATTATAAACTAATTTTAAGGGTGAAAAAGTCTCTCTCTGTAAGTCGAGAAAACATTGTGCTTTCCCGACGGATCAGATATCCGTACCTGGGTTTCTCACGAGCGAGGTGGAAAAGTGATACACTTTTCCATTGAGCCTCGTGAAAAGAAAGCAAGCAGACTTCTATCTGCTGTCCATTACGTGGCAGTAGATAGAAGCATTTTGTGGTGTTGATATATGTGCGCCTTTTGAGTGTTCTCGCGGTGAATAGAGAAAGTATTATTCTTTTTCTATGAACCCGCTACACTAAGCAGTGTGCTCTTCCTGGTTCAGTAGCATATCAATGCGTCTGCTATCCAACCTGGAAGAGTGAGAAGCCTACGATCTCCAACGTCTATCTAGTGCATGGTAGTCGATACGAGTGAGGCGGCTCAAAATTCCCTGCCGAATCCATCCCGTCCGCATCCACTTAAGCAAGTACTTACTCTACAGTAAGTAAGCCACTGCGTGCTTACTTGCTCACGGAGTAAGAAAAGCTTTTTCCCTCTTTTCCTGGTCTATCTATTCTGTAATCCCACAAGATAGATAGATCCACCAGGGCAAGACACTAGTATCAGGGTGGCGACGGGCGGGGACCGTTACGCTCTCCGCTACATCTCCTATGCCCTGATACATTTGGGGTGGGTATTTATTATAATAAAAAGTTTCTCCAGTGAATCCTGCTAGGTCCTGACACGATTCTTGATATCGAGAACTACCCCGTGACGGTGGTACGTCACAGTTAAGTAATGTTAAATCACGTTGTAACTTATACAATTACAAAGCAGTTAAAAAACCATGATTAACTGAAGAAAATGTTGCAAGGAAGCTGGTTTATGCTCAAGCACATGCCAATTGGACGGCAGATAATGAATGGAGACGAACCATATATATGGATGAAAAATGCTTCACAAGCTCAAAAGACGGTAGATGTAAGATTTGGCGACCTTGGGGGGAGCGATACCGTCGCGAGTACGTGAAACCCACTACGGAAAGTGGTCGAATCAGCATAAATTGCTGGGGTTGTATGTCGAGGCAAGGACCAGGTAAATTTTTAAATTCTCCTTTTAATTTTTGAATTTAAATTTTAAATTTTAATTAATTTAATAATATTATATTTTTATAGGCAGTATAGTTCGAATTAACGGTAGATTTACTGCCCACCTATATATACAACTATTGAATAGGTGGTTATTAGTGGCAGTGGAACGCCTATTTCCAGACGAAGAAATAGTGTATATTGCCGAGGATAATAGCCCTATTCACACCGCACGCATAGTTCGAGAATGGTATGAAGGGCATCTCCGAATACGGCGGCTTGACTGGCCACCCAGGTCACCTGACCTCAATCCTATTGAGAATGTGTGGTCCGACATGGTCAAAACATGGTCTCCATGCCCGGCAAGGACAGATGAGAGGCTTAAATGCCTCATTGAAAGAGCATGGAATGACCTGCGCAACAAACAGCCGTATTTCGATCGGTTAATAGATTCGATGCCAAACAGACTCCAAAGTGTTGTTAATGTTGGAGGCTGGTATATCAATTATTGATACGAAAAATAAAATTGATTAGAAATATTCACGTCGTCTTTATTAAATTATTTAATTAAATTATTATTAATTAAAATGCGCATTTGGGTAATATTTTCTTTAGTGGGTTTAACAGGTTGAGCGCCGCTAATGTATTAGAATTTCTTATCCTAAACACCAATTAGTATAATAATATACATATGAATTTAGAAAAAAATTTATTCTGGTAATTTATACTCTTTCACATTAATCTAAAAGTAAATGGTCATATCGTCTATGACCACCGGGTGGCTCATGTGGCCCCGTGTGCAAAAAAATTCATGACCATAAACGGCTCATGTGGCGCTAAACCTGCTGAACATCACAATTCCTTATTAACTAAACGCATTTTCATATACTTCGCGGGCGATCGCAAGTTTTATAAAACGTAAACTCTCAGTCTGAATATGACTATATATATAGTAAGAGATGCAATTATTATTCCAGCTGCAGAAGACCTTTTCCAGCAAGCTGTTGCGCCAAGAAGTCTTGCTGTGACTGGACAGTATAAGTGTGCAACAGAATAAACTGCACTCCCAAGTCAATACCTTATAGTCTATATAGTGTAATGAATTAAGGATGGACTTAATTCAAGATAGCTAAGCATACAGCGTAGGTAGTAAGTTACCATTTCGAATAGTTGTAAATTCTGCACACAATTTTTATTTACAATATCCTTTTAGCATACTAATTAGAAAAGTTAATAAAGCCGTTATTTTCAGTTTTTGATTTAGCAGCAGATTGCTGAACTAACTACGTTTTATTTTTAAATAAATAATTTTGTGGTATTTGAGGTATGTTCTAAGCTACGACATTCGGATGACTGACTAATATATATTATTTTTAAACAGATATCTTGTAATTGATCATCAGAAGTTAATCGTTAGACTTTTTAATTAATTTATAAATCATTTAAACATTTAAATATAGAATAATAAGCTATTTATTAATTTAGAAATATATACATTCATTTTTTGATTAATTTATAAATCATCCTAAGCATTTAAATATAGAATACGAACTTGCAAGATCGCGCGCGCATGGCTTTCAACCATAAACAATATAAGATATGCAAGATGGCGATGTGCCCTGTCTAAAAGCTACTTCCGCGCTGTTACCACGTAACCTAAATATTTGAATTTATTCGGACAGAGTCAATTACTACAGGGTGGACGATCAATCAATACGTACGGATGGACGATCAATCCGTCGAGGCAGTGAAGGCAGTGACTCGATCTCCAGACTGTGGAGGTGGTTAAGGAAGCTGTTTTTGAAGGTCTAAAAGGAGATAGAGTTGTCGAAGTGAAGGGAAGATAGATAGATAGATAGCATTTTATTCTGTTCCAAGAACAAAAAATAATACAATTTACAGGAATAGTACAATAATTGCAATGGTTGCTACATACAATAAAATATATCACAGTCAGAATCAATGTTACACAAATCAGTCTTAAGCTATCATCATTATACATATATACGCACACACACATTACAGATAATATTTACGAAAAGAAAATCAGTCTAGTTAAGGAGTCCCAGTGTGCGCAACAGAGTAACTAAGCATCCAGATCTAGGAGGTATTAATAGACCGCCGTTTGAAATCTGCGCAAAGATGGTAGAAAGCGCAGATAATCAGAGACAGAGTTCCAAAGGTACCCACCTTGAACCTGAAAAGATCTTATGCCGGTTTCAGTACGCACCCTCAGTATTGAGAGTTCTTTTACAATACCCCTGCTAGTGCCCCTGGACTGATGTTTATTAAAAAAAGCCGCTAGGTATTTTGGTTTATTCATCCGGAGGATGTTTTACAAAAGGATCCCAGTTGCTTCATATAGGGGGTGATATGCTCATCTCTCTTAGCACCATAAATAAATCTAACACCCGTATTGTTCAGTCTCTGTAGTCTAGTTTTCTGATCAGAAGATGCATCAAGACACACAACAGAGCAATGGTCGAGATGCGGTAGGACCAAGGCCGCAACCAGCATTTCGCGCAAGCTCTCGGCGGTACACTGCCTAATAAACCGCAAGCTATACATAGTTCTATTTACTTTTTAGTTACTTGGTTAATATGCGGTTTCCACGTAAATTTACTATCCAGCGTAACACTGAGACTCACGACAGTGTCACTGAAAGACACACGCGCGCCTCCCCCAGCTCAACACATGGCAAACCAACTTTACTCAACTCGTTTACATATTTATTTGAACCAAACATTATTACTTGTGTTTTTCCAGCGTTCAGCCGAAGAGACGCACGCGCGGCCCACCAGGACACAGATTGAGCTGCTTCAGACAGACAATCGACGCACTCCAGAAGTCTATCCGCATGAACCTGAAGATAGATCTGAAGGTCGTCAGCATAAAGAATGTGCTTGATGATCTTATTGTCAAAAGTCTCCCGCAGGTCACTGATATAAAGACTAAAGAGCAAGGGGCCAAGGACCGAGCCCTGAGGAACACCCAAGTTTGTATCGAGATACTCAAAAAAATCATTAATCTTAGAAATAACGGACTGTGTACGACCCTGCAAGTAAGACTTAATCCACAGAAGTGCACTCCTAGAAAAACCAAGATCACATAGCCTTCTTAAAAGTCTTGTGGGAGAAATTGTATCAAATGCCTTGCTTAAATCGAAGAGCATCAGCAAGGTAATCATCCTTCTATCAATGCCCATGCGGATGTCATCCGTCAACTTAAGCAGGACGGTCTGTGTATTGCGGTTTTGTCGAAACCCTGCTTGAAAAGGATCAAGAATGTTATTCGCCGTCAGATATTCGGTTATTTGACAGTGTGCAAGCTTCTCCAGTACCTTAGAGAGAAAACACAACAAGGCTATAGGACGAAAATCAGAAGTAGAACTTCGTGCTGCAGTTTTTTTAAGAGCAACAAGTTGTGCTCTCTTCCAGGCACCAGGGAAGACTCCCTGAGCAAAGGAGGAGTTGAAAATGTGCGATTGTGAAGTCCTAACTCTCACTATAGGACTAGTATAATCTAGGTAGGCTAGTGCTCTACTGAGATTCTTGATTCTTGTATTTTGGATTTATTTAAAAGGTTTTAAATTGGAAATTTGAGAGATTGTACTTACGGCAGGTTCGTTGATATCGGGAAATGGTTGTTGAAGTAAACAGGATTTTCTCACTTTTGTATAAGTTTAAAATAATATACAGTTTATTTAAAATCGAATGTTGAATTATAAAAGTTCGGTTGAAAAATACAAAAATACAATGAATTAAAAAATAGAATGTATGTTTAAAAAATATAATTGAAAATCTGTGGAGCTCGGAGCGTCGCGACAGATGGATCTTGGGAGCACGGAGCTTCGCTGCAAGATCGAGTACCGGACTGTGATAGCCTGTAACTGCCTTTTGTTGTGCTACTTTTTCCCTTATAAAGGTTTACAAATGTGTGTCGTTAATTACATCATTATTGACGTGTATACGAA
>UELU01143643.1:0-14874 GCA_900490025.1 Megastigmus dorsalis
GTCAGGCTAGACAAGCAAGGGTTTTACTACATAAATATTGAACAAAACATGAAATTTGCACCTTTTCATGTACTAATTAAATAACTATGAAATGAATAACCAAAATTTTAGTTATTGAAAATCACAATTGAAGTTATGTTTCACTTATATCATGTTATAGCATGTTATTGCATATATATATATATGTGCAATAACATGCTATTAAGTAAACACAGAAGTTTTTTATTTAATGTATATGTTTATTAGACGAATATCTTCCTTGGACTTTTATATTTACGTCATCTAATCAGGATGATAGAGCAAAATCTTTCCTACGATCCTTCATAACCCCATAAGAATTAACTCAGATACTGCGTGGAATGGTAAAATAACCAAACTTCAATCTTTCATATTTTTTAAGAATTAACATTGACCCCCCAAAATTTTGATGTAACATGTAATACAAAACCTTATATAATTTTCAAATAAAATGTACCTATGTAAAAATGTAAACGAACGCTTATCTTGTTCAACTGGTTTCCCAATTATATGCTTTCAAATAATAAAATGTTAAGAAAATCAGATTTCACTTTCACTTACATTTCATAAGCTTAGGTACCGTAACATAATTTATACTTCATAAACTTTATGGAAGTTTGAAAAGTAGTAAAGTTAGTAGTCTTGTAAAATATGTTAATCAAATATTAAAATATTATATTACATTGAAAAATTGCACATAGAAACCAACAGCTGCTTAGGGCCCGAAAGACATGCGATTCCCTTTATAGTACCCAAATAAAATTATTGAAGCTACGCATTCAAACTTTATGTTCCATGAAAAGCATACACATCAATGATCGAAGCAAGTTTAAGAAAAATCAGGCATAATCATAAGTATGGCTTAAAAAATTATATTTTTTTGTTAAGAGAAGCAGATTACTCACCCTGGGCTTATCGAGAATAGACCTATCGATACTCCTCTGATAATGTCGTATTTTGTCTTCGGTGGACATGGACATGTTTTTACGGGTTCAGGAAAAGCAGACGCGATCGTGAGATTCTCACTCACTCTCTATCGCTCTGCCACACAGCTGTTTTTTGCGTGCGTGACGCGAATATAACTCCTCGGCGAACGCCGTTTTTCCTCTTGGTTATTAGGTTTTCTGTTTATGATATCCGTTATTTATAAAAACCCAAGCTGCTGTTGTGTGTGTAGCTTTTTCTTTGCCTCTACTATAATACTTATCTTAATCTTATTATTTCTTGTTCGTTTGTAGAGTTCTAAGATTTTTATAGTTCAAAGCTTCGCCAAACGCCACCGCCACCGCGCAGCCCCGAACACACACACATTCACACTCGCACACTAAGTCCCTTTCTAAAATTGAAGTTTATTTTTATGGGGGTTTGTTCCGATACATGGAAATTACAGCAAGACAGCAACCACTCCGCCGCTGCAGTCAACATAATACAGTAGTGAGCTGTGCGTATAGGCCCATGCATATAACCACATAAGTACATAACCAAGTGTCTACATATATATATATTTCAATATCTGTGGTTGACTGGTTGTGGACGACTGGATGTTGTCAGTTACTCAGTTGTGGACGTTGTGAATTTGTGATTGTAATATGCATTATTGCATATTACATTTATAATGCATACATCGTTGACGGTCAATTTAATGGTCAGCTTAACTGTCAACTGACAGATTGACTATTTCTGAATTGGAACGTACCTATGCTTATTTGTCCACGCGCGCGTCTCACGGCTAGAGGAACTCAGCGGCCAATCTTACTTAATCGGGATAAAAAAAAATACCAAAAAACTGCGTTTGGTTAGCAGCGTTTGTAAAACAATTTAGTTTGTCCGCGCAGTTTTTCATTTTTTCATAAAAAAATCGAAAAGTTGTAGCTATTCAGTTTCGCAGTAAAGTGGCTAGCGTTTACGCTAGAGATGGTTTAAAGATACATAAATATGATGAAACGTTTGCAAAATTTCTGCGCTTCAAATATAAGAACTTGGCTTTAACATTTATTATAACTATTAGCAATAAACAAATAATTGTGTTAACAGAGTATGAGCAGTAAGCTTCGTAAGCGAATGTGTGCGCCTGCGCAAGAGATCTAGGGATTTTTTTCTTTATACGTTTCATTTAAAAACAGCTACTAGGTAAATAAGCAAAATAAACAATAAAACAATTTAATATATTTTCTAATGATTATTTCTTTAGTAATACAGGCGGGCGCCGGAGGCGAACAACATTGGGGTCGGGGGATAAGGGGGTTGGACAGTGCATTAGAGTTATGTAAATATGTTAATTTATCATTACAGAAAATATCACGTGAATCTAAGCTTTTTACGTGTTCTTAAGATGTTGCACGTGTAACCGCGTTTATATGTTTCTAAGTTTTTTTGTATCAAGCAACAGCACTCTTTGAGAATGATAATGTAGGGATTTAAATATAATAATAAACAAAACCCCCTTACCCCCCGACCCAATGTTGTTCGCCTGCGGCGCCCGCCTGTATTACTAAAGAAATAATCATTAGAAAATATATTAAATTGTTTTATTTCTTTATTTTGCTTATTTAGTAGTAGTAACTGTTTTTAAATGAAAGCTGTATAAAGAAAAAAAATCCCTAGATCTATTGCGCAGGCGCATGCATTCGCTTATGAATCTTTAGTGCTCGATCATACTCAGTGTTAATAAAATTATTTCTTTATTGCTAATAGTTATAATAAATACCAAAACCCAGTACATATATGTGAACCGCAAAAATTTTTCAAACGTTTCATCATATTTATGTATCTTTAAACCATCTTTAGCGTAAACGCAAGCCACTTTACTGTGAAATTGAATAACTACAACTTTTCGATTTTTTTATGAAAAAACGAAAAACTGCGCGGACAAACTAAACAGTTTTGCAAACGCTACTAACAAAACGCAGTTTTTCGGTATTTTTTTCATCGCGATTAATTAATGTTGGCCGCTGTATTACCAACGAATATAGATAGACGCATATACTTATTGGTTGGTATTACGGTACGTCCAACGTACACGGAGATAAATGTGGTACTAATTTAGTAGCAAACGGCTGCTACTAAAACAGTATCAGACCTCAATAGCGTGCTATTTGAGTAGCAGGCGCTTTGCTACCATAGTATAGACAGAGCTGCTACTAATTTGACAGCAGGCTGCTACTAATTCGGTGCGTAAGAGTCTCTTATAACCCCACTCCTCCGCCACGGACCGCCCCTCATCGCGTGGCCACGCGTGGGCCCGCGTGGCGCGTAATGCGTTAACAAAGAAAAGTTTAATGTGAAAGTTTTATTTGCTTATATCTCGAGAATGGCTTCGTCTACGAGAAAATGGATTGCACCAAACGAAAGAACGTAAAATTTTGCATCGGAAACGGTTATTTACTCGTTTTTGATAAGTGTAAAGTTTCGAGATAATTAGTTGAAAAAAAATGGCGCCGTCTCTCTTCGCGGTTTTGACTGCTGAAAAACGCAGGAAGCGAAAGTTCGATCCTACCTTCGAGCAATTTTTTTTTTATTTTAATTGATTTTTCATACCTATCATTAGATTGAAAAATTGTTATTTTCATTACGTTTAATAAATTATTCGAAGAGCAATATATTAGTGTTTAATAAAACCATGGAAAAATTATACATTATACCTTTTTATTTGAAAATACATATAATACTATATTTATCTCAAAATCCAAGTAAAATTGGAAAATACTTAAATTTTTAAGCATAAAAAATAAAAATACATCTTTTTTATAAGGAAATACATGAGTGTAAAAAAATATATGCACATATAATAAATGCATCTACCCGAAATTTTAAATTGAAAATATTTGTAAATTTGATTAAAAGTAGCATCACTACTTTGTTTATCGAAATTAGTTTTTCACTGTTTGAAAGACAGTAGCAAGAGTGATAAATTATTCAAGCTTTCTTAATAAAGTATTATACTCAAGCCGATTCAAGCAATCGTAAGCCCTTCAGGGAGCAAAAAAGTTTGTATATGTTCCATACCTATGATATCAATTTGTAATGATGGCCGAGAGTGTTAAAGCGCGTGCACTAATGTTATGCCGATTCGTGCGACAAGGGTTCGATTCTTGTTACCTGTATAATTTTTTTTTATATAACTGTTTTTTCCACAACGCATTCCTCCTAATAACGATATTTTTCTCCAATACACGTTAGAATAAAGGTAAATGAATGAGGGAAAATAATAATAAGTACTTATTTAAAAAACTGACAATAAAATATTAACAATTAAGAGGATGTCGGAGCATCCCCCCTCTTCAATAGTTCGTAATTCCAAGTTTTTGGCAAAACGACAAGTCCAATAAATCTGATCTTTCACAGAATAATTAATTATGTTTAGCACTAGAGCACCTAACACCTAATATTTCTTAAAATTGTAAATAAAAAAAGTTACGCGCAAAAATGGGCTTATTCATAATTTTAAGGTTAACTTTCATTGCATAAACATCTCTTACGAGTTCCAAGTTTTTGTAAAAACGATAAATTCTATTCACATGAAATTGCACAGAATAATTTATTATATTGAGAACTAGAGCAAGTAACTCCCTGAATTCATTTTTACCATTATTAGAAAAAAATGTAATTGAATAAAGAAATACGTTTATTGCTCCGACATCCCCTTAAAGGTAGTGTAAGAGTATTTTATTATTTACTTTTATTATTGAGCAATATTAATGAGATTTGGTAAAAAAGCATCCTTGCCTGTTTTATACCTTCAAACCTTTATTTGAAGAACAAGTATATATATTTTAACAAAAATAACGATATTTTTGCAGGTTAAGCAAATCTAATATCAAATTTATAATTAGCGATGATCGAAAAACGCCCCAATAGATTTTTAATTAATTAAAGATTGAATTGATTGAATTGATTAAATATACACATATCGCCCTTCCTATACTTTTCTAAAGTAGAATATGATCATTTTACTCTTTTAATAAACCTTTAAGTCTATTTTTTGCTAGAAAACTCTTTCAACTGTGTGGTATTCTGAATTTGTTTATCAATTTTGCAATAAAAATAAATTTACAATATAAAATTACTAATCTGCGGTCATATTTGCAATTAGAGACCTATAAATAAATATATAAAATCCTCGAGTAAATTTTTGTATTAGAAAACACTTTTAATTACGCGAGATACTGAATTAGTGTATTCATTTTATAATAACAATATTTGCAAATGATATTAATGATATAAAGCAAAATGTATACTTATTATACGCTCTTCACGCAGTGCATGCCATGTGTCTTTCGAAATGGCACACATTTTAAGAATTTCTAAATACTGTATTTTAGCTATTTAGCTTCCCTAAATAAGTAAATAATTCAATCGCTTGTATTTAATGCACCCACAGATGTTCGAGATCTAAACATACACAAAGTATTAATTAAGAATACAATAAATACAATCATACCTACTTTTTGGAATTGTTTTCGAGTAAAGGGGCGCCTGAAATAGGGGTCTAGTGCGTTAAGTTTTATATTGCATATCTGTTGATTTTGTACTCAAAATATTCCTATTATCTACATGTGTTAAGTTTTATATTGCATACCTGTTTATTTTGATCGTTCAAAAAACAATTTTTCGAAATGTATTATGCTTTTTCTCAGAAATCAAATAATGAATTTAGAAAATATGTATGATACCTTGCATTCAATTGACAAATCTAACAACATTCTAACAATGCAATCTAACAATGCAATAAATACAATAGAAACAATATAATTGAAAGACAAAACGATGTAAAACGTTTTTAAGTTTCCAAGGAAACGTTCTAGAACGTAAGTTTACCTACCTACCTGGAAGTAAGGTCGTGCTAGGCACTATTTCGATCGGAAAACAATTTTTTTTTCTTACTGCAAACGGTTAAAATCGTGCAATAAGATGTTAAACTTTCGAAATATGGCCGCAGTTTTATTAAAATTTTTTTTCTGGAAATGGCAGGCTGATAAACCATAATAATAACAAATTATCATTCGAATATTGTTGTTTTAGCTTGTTTTATGGCTTACAATACTTACAATGCTCCAGTATTCACAAAAATTTACATACAGGGGTTTTTGGAGTCGCTGATTACGAATCTGTTGTCAGATTTACAAAATTCAAAATGGTGGATCCAACATGGCTGACAAAACTTCGAAAAATTGTTCATTCTTCAAAAAAATTCGTAAATAAGGATTTTCGGGCCTGCTGATTACGAATCAGCTGTGATATTCACAAAATTCAAAACGGTGAATCCAATATGACGAAAAAAATTTGGAAAAATTATTTTTTGCATTTTATTTGTTGATTTATTTTCCAGCTTTGTAGTTTTTGTGTTTCTCTTCAGAGCCATTTCAAATATTTCTTATCAGATTCACTTCCAATAATTCTATCAGTAATTCTTTCAACAGTTCTTTTCAAAAATTTTTTAAACAATTGCCGTCACTGTTTCATTCGATATTTCTAAAAGTTTTCGATATTGCTAACAATATAAAGAAAAGGTGGTGTGCAACATTCGCTTTGATATCTATTTTTGATTTTTCATTTCCGATAATGCCCAGGAAAAGAGCAAGAACAGAGCTTGCTTCCGATTATTCGGAAAAGAATGAAAATTCTCGAGATCAAATTGAATTGAATGAATGCGATGATCATTAGATAATTCTTGTTCCGAATGGAAATGAATCTGGTGATTCAGATGATATAAGCGATGCAGAGAGATTCGATTCAGATGAATGTGAGAATGACGTAGAGAATTTTGAGAATTTGTTCAGCACTAGTTTCCGTGAAATGGCTGAAGGATACACTGCATCTCAAAAAAAATTGGAAGAAAATCATCAATACGTATGCGTGAACGGAGAGAAAGCAATAAAAAGCCTCTTGAGAATGAAATCTTACCGAGATCTTACTGACTTGTGGGATAAGAAAAAAATATTATCATGCTCTCCAGTAGTACTGTTTGAAAGGTTTTTTTCAAGGGATTTGAAAGAATACATTATTGATTCTACAAAATCAAATGGATTTGACTTATGCTACGAGGATTTTGATGTTTTTCTTGGAATTCTTATTTGTACTACCTTCAATAAGAAATTAGCGCAAAGGGATTATTGGTCACTCGATCCATTTTTGAGATCTGACCTAGTGGCAAATGCGATGAGTCGAGACAAGTTTGAAACAATAAAAGCCAAAATAAAATATCACAAGCCACAGGATACTAAGGAGAGCGATAAAGTCTGGAGAGTTCGACCAACTTTTGACATTTTTAGGAAAAACATCCAGAAATTTGGTGTGTTTTCAACTGCACTCTCTATTGATGAGATGATGTGCAAATAATTTGAAGAAATAGTTTAAAGGAATTTATAAAAGGTAAGCCTATTAGATACGGGATAAAAATGTGGGCATTGTGTGGGTCAATTGGATACTTACTGTGATATTTACTGCGGGTAAAATTCAGACGTGAGTAGTGTTTTGTCAAAGTGCAATATGGGCAGTCGCGTTGTTCTCAAAATGTTAGAACAACTTACTTTGAATACTTCAGTCAGAAAATTGAACCAATGTCACATATACTTTGACAATCTGTTTTGTTGTCCCGATCTGCTCGTTCATCTAAAGAAGCGGGGCTTGCGCGCGACTGGTACGGTAAGAGCGAATCGCATAAACGAAGAAAACAATATTTCTAAAGATGCACCTAAAGGAGCTTATGCCGTCAAATATGAAAAGAATAGCGGGTTGAATTTTATAACACTCAAAGATTCAAAAATCGTAAATGTTTTATCTACGGCTGCAGGTGTAACACCACAGACTTCGGTAAAGCGTTATAGTAAAGAGCGAAAAACGAAAGTAGATATTCCATTTCCGAAAGCTGTTACTGTCTATAATCAATTCATGGAAGGAGTTGATATACACGATATGTATTGCAATAGAGTGATGCCTGTTGTGCGATCAAAAAAATGGACGTGTATCATATTCATCCGCATATAATTCAATCATCAATTACAAATTCGACCGTTTTATGGAATTCTGTATGTGCAAATGATAAAAAATTTGCGATAAAAGATGTAGCATTGAGTATTGCTAAAAGTTATGTGAAACCTAAATCAGAAGAAATAAAAAAATATGTAATAAATAAAGCCGGTCTTATCAGATATTGTTCGAAAAAATGCGGCAAGAGAACTAACTATTTCTGCTCAAAACTAAAAGGCTCAAATTTATTCAGATTCAATGACATGACTTCGACGCACTATAAAATCCCATGGCTTTTGAAAACATTTGTTCTTTTTTTTGTGGTAAACAATTACGTATAATGCTGCAGATCCGCGACTAGAGAAATATAAACACTATGGGTGAAATCCTCGGTGGATACGCATCGAAAAATAAGAAGCCCGTGCTGTACGATGCGACGTGGTTATTCAACAATGAGAGATTCAGCGACCTAAATATCGTGGCGAACGACAGCAAAGTCTACCCCGCCCACAAGGCGATCCTCGCCAGGCGCAGCCGTCACCTCGATGCCAAGCTCAGTGATAGCGACACTACCTTACACTGTGATATCGCCAGTTTAGTCCTCGAGGAAGCGCTCAGATATATTTATACGAACGCGACCGAGAGTTTCGATCATCGAATGGCGATGGATCTGTTCCTTGTTGGGCGTGATTAAGAGATCGAAGGTCTGGCGAAGTTGTCTATAGAACTCGCTGCGCTCTGGACTGACGGCAGACAATGTCATACCGGTGCTGATGTTCGCCAACAAGAACAATATCGAGGAGCTCAAGAGCAACTGTTCGAGCTACATCGTGACCTTTACAACGGACGTAACGGAAACGGCCGCGTTTCGCGACCTCAAGACTGCATATCCCGAATGGTAGACTATGTTATGGAGCACGTGAGCATTATTAGCGATATTAGATGCGTAGCGGCAGCCAAATTTTCACCTGTCAGTTTATAGGAGCAGATAAACGCGCGGCACGGTGGTAACTGATTATAATAAGTCTTACAATTTTAGTTACAAATATTCAACTGTATTTAAAAACTTTATAATACTTATATTCATCGCACTTAAACTTTGATCAATCAAGATGTAGCATAACATTAATTAATTGTGGCTTTGATGAAACCTAAACTGGGAGATCTATTGATGAAACTATTAATAACCATAATTAATAAATAAAAATCGAGGTAAAAGTATGCGAACGCGGGGCTAGAACCCACGACCTTAGGATCCAAAGGCGCGCTCCTTAACACTAGCAAATCCGCGGCCGTTATAAACTATAAATAATAAAGTGAATTATTTAGTCTGCATTTTTGCAATACAGTCAATTTTATATACTTTTATACTTATTTTATGATATAATATATTTCAACAGATATTGTAGCTGATTTTGAAAGCTTCGAGACAATCGAAGTGGGAGATTCAACTAGTCCATATATATCTATATTAGGTGAAATTGGAATTTTTATTTCCTAAATATAATAATTATTATAATAAAATAATTTAGATTATATAAAACTAGATAAATAATGTAGTTGTTATTAAGATAAATTTAATTTAATTTAATTTAATTTTTTTGTATAG
This sequence comes from Megastigmus dorsalis, assembly GCA_900490025.1. Lineage (NCBI taxonomy): Eukaryota > Metazoa > Arthropoda > Insecta > Hymenoptera > Megastigmidae > Megastigmus > Megastigmus dorsalis. The sequence continues at coordinate 9,596 of UELU01143643.1, forward strand.
GTCACCTGCAGGAAGAACAATCTGTGTATCATAAAGAACCTGTGCTAGAAGGAGATTTATACAATTTATACATTGACAATGAAGAGCCAGACGACGAGCAAATTTGTAAATATAATCGGGTTTGAAGGGATGCAAATGGAAATCCAGATGATGGTCATGCAGAATGGGAAGATCAAGGTATAGCGAAGAGGCGTATCAAAATATTGATCCTAACATGTCCGAGTAACCAGTGGATAGACAACCTGAACAATTAGATAATTTGACTCATAATAGAATTCAGCAATTAATAGAAAGAGAGAGAGGAGATTTTTTTATTTGAATATGATTTATTTGCGATAAGGTCCGAGTTTGGACCGTATATCACTTGGTAAGTACATAAGTATACATAATTATAGTTTTATACATTCGATATTCAAGATGTAATAAATTTTTCCTACAATGTTAACAGTGTGATAGTAATTTCATAGTATAACTAACGTAAACCCGAGTTATATAAATGCGAAAAATAGTACAAGTATTAACTTAAAATCTATACATAAGATAACAGACATTTTGTTTACGCAATTTTAACATTTTAAGTAAGTAGTAACATTTTATGAGAACGCAAGTCTTAAATAACTAACAATAACGCTTTAGCACTTTACGCAATTTCTCGATCTGTTAATCATCCGGGATAATGTTTACTTTTCCCAAGAAATGATTGAACACAGTATCTTTAAAAGTGATCAACGATGGCTTAAGCGTAACAGAACGTGGGAGAGAATCCTATAGCTTCATAGCCTGATAACTGAACGATAGTTCGTAAGTTGTAAGGTTTGGGTTAAATATATTGAAGGAAGATGATGAAGCAATCATAAGTGGACGGTTTGAACGTCTAATATCTTCGGGTAATTTGGGAAAAAGCGGAACTACATAAGTCGGTTTAGATTCCGTAAATATTTTATATGTGAGTACAGCCATAAAATACCTACGTCTATCAGCGATAGGCAGCCAATCAAGACGATCATAGCAGGGCTTTAGTTTGGAGTCTTTGCGTAAACGGAAAATAAAGCGAACTAAGTGATTTTGGAGGGTCTGTAGCTTCTTAGCTTTAAGCTCTGAAACGCAATCTTTTTAGATCTCCATGAATTCTAGGTATTACTTGAGAAATATGTTTATTCCAACTTAAGTGTCTTGTTAAAATGAGGCCTAAATCTTTAACGGAGTCTTCAATTTTAATGATATGGCCTTGTACTATAAGTGGTGGTAGATCTTTGATGTTGATTTGACGAAGCATTTGATCGGAAGCAATGAGGAGAGCAACTGTTTTAGAAAGATTTAGTGGTAAATTGAATTCAAGAGCCCAATCAGCGACATTTCGTGCGTCTTCGTTTAGCTTAGCAATAAGGTCCGGAAGATTTTCTCGTTCACATTTAAGATATATTTGGAAATCGTCGGCAAAAAGCATGCATGATTTTGCACAATACTTTAAGCAAGAGACAATACTGTTGATAAGCAAAAGAAATGCTATAGGAACTGGATTTGATCCTTGCGGGAGCCCAGAACTGAGTTTAAGAAAATCAGTTAGAAGACCTCGCAAATCAATAATGACTTGAGACCTGCCACTCAGATAAGAATGAAACCAAATAATAAACTCATCAGAGCAGTTTTTCTCCCGCATAATCCGCAAAAGTGTGGAATGCTTAACCGAGTCGAACGCTTTCTTGAAATCAAAAAGTATCACTTCTGTGATTTGCTTGTTATCGATACCGTGACGAATGTCATCAGTGATTTTAATTAGTGCAGTTTGAGTGCTAAAGTGTTTACGAAAACCAGATTGTAAAGGAGAGAGAAGATTATTAGATTCGAGATAATTTATGAATTTTAAAGTAACGAGTTTATCGAAAATTTTAGCAAAATGTGATAAATTTGCTATAGGGCGAGTGTCAGATGGCGAGTCTAGTTTTGACTCTTTCTTTAATGGAATAACTAGGGCTCTCTTCCATAAATCTGGGTAAATACCTGATTTCAAAGATGAATTATATATGTCAGTCATAAATTTTGAGGCCAAACATAGAGAATCTTTAAAGTAAGATAGAGGCAGGTCGTCGACGAAGAGAGTGAGAGAGAGAGAGAGAGAGAGACTTGACTTGAATTGACTTTATTGCGCCTTTGGGGTATGACCCTATCTGGCGTTAGAGATATAATACATTTGAACTTATAAATATATTTAATTACATAATTTCGTAACATGATGAGCGTCGATTTAACATAGATTTTTTATGAGGTGATTAAGCGTGGAGCATCGATACACAAGTCTTAAGAGAGCTTATAAATACTTATAATATACTATGATATGATAACCTATATAATATAATAGACGTGCGTGATGATAAACAGTATAACAAAAAAAATATAACTACAGATACGAAAGATTTAAGCTGCTGGGGCGTAGACGTGAACAAAACAAAACAGAATACGGTACAAAGAGAAACAATAGCGATTTGTCTGTACATGGCGTTACGCGGGGCCAACAGGCGGATAGGGCGAGAGTCCAGGCCAGTGATTCCTTCGAGCTGGATCCGGCGCGACCACGCTTCAGAGTCTCACAGAGATAGTCGCTGCTTTAGAATTTGCTTTATAGAGCCCTCACTGCCTGGTCGAAAATCAGTAATTTGTAAGTCGTTCAACAGGATGGTGGCCTGGATACAGAAAGACTGTCTCCAGGCTTCAGTTCGAGGGGCGGCATAGAGAAGCGCATGCGGCGGATGCCTGACGGAGCGGCACACGTCCGGGTGATCATCCAGCATGATGGAGAAATATCTAATCAGATACTGCGGACGCTCGGCGCTCAACACTGAGCTAGCGAGTGACCCCAGGAAGTAGTCCCGACGGCTCTTAGCTGAGAGCCATCCAAGTGCGAGACGAAAGGGAGTGACGTGGGTCCGGACGGGAATGCTGCCGTAGATAAATCTAATGCACGCGTTCTGGGCACGCTAAACCGAGAGGCGTCGCTCGCCGTCTAGGTCACGATACCCCACGCATGCGTAGTCAAAGCGCAGGAGGACAAAATGCTCTACTAAGTCCCTACGCAAACGAAGAGAGAGGGAATGCCTATGAAATCGCAGCATAAAGAGGGTAGATTGGAACTCCCGCAGGATCTGCCGGACGTGGGGTTTCCAGTTCAGAGTTGGCGTCAATTGGATTCTAAGATTGCACACTTCGTGGGTGTATGGAAGTGGCACTCCATTTATATGTATGCGAGAGGCGATATCAAGGTCAATAGATGAGATAAAAGATTGGCTTCCCAGGATTATAACCTTTGTCTTCGATAGATTCAGGTGCAGATGGTTGTTTCGCGCCCAGTTAGCAAGAGCCTGAACGTCACGGCTCAGCTCGGCGATGCCCCTCCTGAAATCCCGCGGATAGAAGTGATGATACAGTTGCGTATCTTCCGCGAATATCATGTAGCGGGCCAGTCGAATGACCTGCGGGAGGTCGTTGATGAACAGCGCGAATAGGAGGGGACCGAGCACGCTGCCCTACGGGACGCCGCTGGTGAGGTGGATCCAGTCCGAGATACTTCCGCCCTCGTCGACGACCGCCTGAAGGCGATCCGACAAATAGGCAAAGAACCAGCGCAACACTCTGTCCGAAACTTTGAACGCGCGAAGTTTAGCCAAGAGGAGGGCGTGCGGAATTGTGTCGAATGCCTTTGAGAAGTCGAGCAATACGAGGACGGTGATCATTCGCCTATCCATGGCCAAGCGAACGTCATCAAGGACACCAAGAAGTACCGTTTGTGTGCTATGGCCGCGTCTGAACCCGGCTTGGCGATCCACGAGCAATCTATGTGTCTCGAACTAGGCGGTGAGCTGCCCGTGTACGACACGCTCGAGCGCCTTAGAAATTTCCGGGAGTAACGCGATCGGCCTTGCGTCCGAGGGTAAGGCCACTGCTCTCCCTTTGGCTATCGGAGAGACAAGGGCGCGCTTCCATGCGTCAGGGAAAACGGCGTTAGAGAGACAGTCATCGATAAGAGCCGCGATATCTGCACAACACGAGAGAAGGGCGAGTTTGAGCATCGCAACCGAGAGACCATCAACACCTGTGCCCTTTGAAGTCGCCGAGAGTATGCGCGAAATCGAAGCGACAGCCCACCGGGGCCCGCGAGGGACGAGAGAGTGCGAACTCGAAATCGCGCTCTGATATCGGGGGAGAATTTCGGCTGATGGACGCAAAGAGAGAGAGAGAGGGACAGAGAGAAGAAGGCCCAATTAATCTTAATATCTAATAGGGAATAGGATCTTAAGATGGCAACAGATGTTGTGGTAAGTTTTACATATATTTTTTTATATTTGAAATAATATATTTTACTTTATCAAAATTATACTTTTTAGAGAGGTGTAGATCTATTTTATTATGCTTACTTAGAAAAATGGATCATTTACAGTTAAATATATATGGACAGTACTATCAATAAAAATGGGACTCGGATGACTGTTCCTGAAAACAGATATATTAGACTCACTATGCTACCATTGAACAAAGTTAATGCCTTAAAGCAATTCATGCTTTTTTACACGATTATTTATTGCTTAATAATTATTTTTGGAATTTTTCTGACTTTGTAGATGTTTTTAACAAGGTTTCCTTAATGCGCTCTTTTGAAAAAGTCAACTTTAAAAAGTGTTCTTAAAGAGATTATTTTTTCTGACAACTTTGGAAATACTCTTACAGACAACAATGTGATGACTTTACGAATCTCCTAAAGATAATTCTAAATGGATGGGTGTCAAGACGTCTAAAAATTCGCATGCATGCGTTCATTGGGATTCCAGTTTGCATTGTAGCGACACTGAATTAAGGAGGGTCTATGGTTATAAAAAAATGCACAGATCTTGATAAAATTGAAAAATATGTAACCATAGAGTATAATAAGTATTCCAGAATTTTATCTATATTTTTTATAGATCATTTTTTCAAGAAATACATTATTGAACATTGATTCATTTAGCATTAGCTTTTATGGAAAACAGCATTTTCCAACTTTTATTTGTTAAAAATACCATGTAAAAAATGCAAAGACCTGAATAAATAATGTACGTACTGATAGTTAAATAATGAAGAATTTGTTTGATATACTTTTTATTAATTCTTATAGATCATTTTGATTAGTTATTAATATTATTCTGCAGAATTTTTATCGTTTTCTTCGAGTAGGCGACGAATCGAGGAAACGTGGCAACAGCGCAATCGCATATATAGATATACTTACAAGTTTAAGTGCAGGCATATAT
>UELU01143644.1:0-33096 GCA_900490025.1 Megastigmus dorsalis
GGTGAAGAGGATTTTTTGTTGTTTTGTTTTGTTTAGGACTCGCGCGCGCTTTATTTTTCTTTTTTTTATGAGGGTTAGTTGTCGGCACCCTCTTGTGGTTCGTCCCCTTCGCCCTGCGTGTCGCTGGTCCAGAGGGTGAGGTTGTCGCGCAGAAGCTGCATTATGAGTGTCGAGTCCTTGTAGCTGTCCTCGTTCAGTGTGTCGAGCTCGGCGATCGCGTCGTCGAACGCCTAAATGGATAGAAAAACAAACTAGTAAGTATATTTTTTCGTGCTATTTGAAAATTTGTAATTATATAGAAGCTTGCATCATTCAAGCTCAAAGATATACTTTTTTTTTATGTTCTTTTACCGATCGAAAGCATAGAAATCGAAAAAAAAGATGCAAACTTCAATTTTGTACTATTAATATTTTTATCTTTTTCAATTATGTTCTTTTAAATTATCACTTTATGTATGTTGGCAAATTATAAATTTGAATTGTTATCTTTGCTGCAGATGTAATTCGTAAAATTAAAATTAATAAAAGGTTTAAATTACTGATTATGATGTACAAACATTATATATCTTATCTAATTTGATTGTACAACTTATACTTGGTGTAAACAATGAGCTATAATTTATGCACTTATTATTTGTTGCAAAACTACAAAAATCAATAAATTCTTATTTTGTTGCAACAGTGTTTTTAAGCTCGATACTATGCAGAAAAAAACGTCTTAAATTTAGTATTAATTAAACCAACTAATTTAGTTCTATAAAAATCTATTAGCAAGACTTGTTGTTCTTGTTAGAGATCTACGCACAACACACGATGGTTAGTGGCGCGCATGACAAAATATAAATAATGGCAAAACACTCATACACGCATTATGCTACTCACAATATTTCATTTCTGTGAGAAGGTATAATATAAAAATAACAAGACGCTGTTAAAATGTTATATATTATGCATTCGGTGCGCACAGTCCATTCATCGATGAAATTGGTTATCAATATAAATCAATTTTGTATTAGATAATAAACTTGTATCACACACTGTAAAAAATTACCCTCGCTATCCTTCACAATTAATAAAAACAATTGAACAAGTAGATTTTCCTCTACAGATGAAACAAGTGGCGTATAGTGAACGGCAAAAGGATAGCGAACGAGTAATGAATGAAGCAAGAAACGCAAGAACCAGCCAGTATAGCTACTTAGTCCCCATCGATATACGAGGACTGCGTTGGGGCTGGTCTCTAACCTGCTTCGCTAAGTGACAGGCCCGCGCCGGGGAATTGATAATTTCGTAATAGAAAACGGAAAAGTTGAGAGCCAGACCGAGCCTGATCGGATGCGTCGGCTGCATCTTCGCCTTGGCAATGTCGAACGCCTCCTGGTAGGCTTTTTGCGAGTCCTCCACGACTGCTGCAACGCAAACGACAAGGAATACAGATATACGCCTACATTTTCCTCTATCTCCTTTTCGTATATACCCTTTCGGATATATATATATATATATGTATATATGTATACTTATTGTTTGCGAGTTTGCTGCGTTATCGATGCCTGAACACTCGATAATTAAATCTTGTTGTTGTTGATATTGTCGTTTATCGATGATAAATACGTATAACGTGCGCTGAGCGCAATAGACTGTTTTTAATCGCGGCACTAAAGCTATGATCAATTGGAGAACAGAAAGAAATCCTTGAAAGCTTTATGCGATCGAAAGCACGTTCAAGAGCTTTTGAAGTAGTGCTTTATCAATCTATGCTATCAAACCTTACATAAATTTGAGTCGAATGAATTATTAGAAGAGCACAGCGAATACTGCATACACCTGATTTATACTTATATTTGAATCTCAGAATTATAGTTCAAAACGCATCAACATCGGTAAAGATAGACGACATCGATGAAGCAGCAAACTGTAAACCCAAAGTAAGTCTCCGCGGCAGCGGCAGCAGCAACAGCAGCATCGGCTGAAATAAATATGTGGAGGTATATAAGGCGCGGAACGCTTTATAAGACCGAGATGAAATAAAGAGCGCGCGCGCGCGGCTTTCGCATCGTATTCATAACATAAACAGTGTGTATTGTGCCATGTGCGCCATGAACCATCGCCGTCGCCATCCTACTCGTAGTCGTAGTCGTCTCGGCGGTTTATACCTGTTTAGCCAATTGGCAGGCCTTGTCCGGCGAGTTGAGGATCTCGTAATAGAAGACGGAGAAGTTCAGGGCGAGGCCTAGCCTGATCGGATGGGTCGGCTGCATCTTGGCCTTGCTGATCTCGAACGCGTCCTGGTACGCTTTCTGGCTGTCCTCTACGACGGCTGTTCACATGAGGTTGTTTATGGTGCCACGACGCATCGTATTTTTTTTTGTTTTTTTTTTTTTTTTTTGTTTATTTTATGGTTAGTTGATGCGACTCTCGCTTATATATGCTCTAGTCCATAGTTTGAGGGGAGAAGCTCTTTTACCGAAATTAATAAGCTCGTTTCAAGCCCATGATCGATCGACGATGTTTTTTATTCTTTTTCGTTCATTAAAATGTAGGTCAGTTGTGACGTTGAGAATTGTACACGCGTAACTTATCCACATTCAGATTTAAGAAAAAAAAAAAAGAACACTTAATTTAATTTAAATGGAATAAACAGGATCTACAATTAAAAGATACTTGTTGAAGGTTTGTTTTAATGACTTTTAAAGTATGAATTTAATATGTACTGCAAACGAGCTTCAACTCATTTGTCTAATTTATTCAACAAAGTAGTCTCCCAAGAAACACTTTATGGATCAGCTGTTACGACAATAATCATTTTTATGATTGCTGGATGTGTCATTTATGGTGCAATTAACTTTTACGTTGCTATGAAAATTGTAAAGATGAGAGATCGTCCGTGCGTATCAATTGAAAGTAATTGATCTTTAAAGAGCTTCTACCCTCAAATTGTTTTCGATTACTTAATATCAGAAAAATTTAATGAATAATTAAAAGCTTTCGTGGGACTTTTAGGGAAAAAAGATGGATTGGATAAAAATGGAGATTGATAGCTAAAGGTAAAAATGTTGCTCAATCATTTTTTTGTTTTTGTGAATGTAATTTATGTCAGCCTTTAACTAAATAATTTATGCCATAAATTTGATTCGGTCATGATTTGCAATTAGTTACAATAAACTATAACAAAGAGGTTAAGTGCGCTTCGTACTTGCAACAAAGCTAATTGTTTAAGGCTTTTTGCGTCTCATCTCCGCGCTGAATTGAACCAAGTTACCTTTGAGAGCTGGCATTTCTGTTGCGTTTATAAGTCACGACAAAAAGGAGTATAAAAATTCTTTTATTCCATCGGCAAAGTAAAAATATGCGTCGAAGCATTTGACGTTACTATTTCCAATGCAAACGAGTTTCGCGTACTTTTGAGATCTACCACAGATAGGTAAAGAAAAAACGCTTGTTTAAGTAGCGAAAACGTCATTGGGTAATCTTAGAAAATAGTCCATGGTTGACAATCAGTGCATTTACAAAGTTCGCGCGCGACTTTTATATGCTAATTAGATTGTAGTGGCTATTGTCGGATACCAGTCAAATCTAAATTAAATTTAACGAATTCCCTTTTGTGGTGCATGCAACTCACCGGTGGCGTTTACATTAATGCACACATTGTAAATTCAATTTCCTTTGGCATTTTTCCAGGTGCAGAGTTCGATATTAATTTGTGGGAATTCAGGTATAAGGGGGAATAAAGTGGCGGTATCTTAAGTGACTTTTACAGAGATTGCTTTCGTAATGACTATAATTAGAATTATTTTTAATACTTACTCAATATTTCGCTCATTAAATAATCAGCAGCAAATAAATATTAAAAATCAGGATTACCATCTTTATAAAGTACAATAACCAGCAAGGTTATTCAAATTCTTTTCTATTCGTTATATTTTAGATAAATTTTAGATATTGTAGAAAAATCATGTAATCGTGCAAATAATAATCAACTGAATGGTGAAACTATATAATCGAATTTAGAAAAATCAATGTCATCAGAGAGAAAAACAGCTTCTACCGCTTTCGAATTTTGAGCAAAAAAGCGATACTCCGTAAAAGATGTCGTGAACAAGGGGGTACACAGGGAAAGCATAAGAACAAAAAAAAATTTTTTTTTAAAAAAAAAGAAGTAAGCAGAGTGAAGTGGCGACGTGAGTCGCATGTGTATGTGTGGGCGCGCAATAAATTCTGAGCGTACGTACCATTTCTAGTTTCGCCGGTGGCTACTTCCGCGAGATACCTGAAGTAATCGCCCTTCATCTTGAGGTAGAAAACTTTGCTTTCAGCGTTGCTAGCCTTGGGGATCAGGTACTTGTCGAGGAGTCCCTGCAACGACACAATAAAATCCCGTTAATACGATTGGGAACTTATTTAATGCGATTTCTTTCTTAATCTATCTCTCTGTTTCGAGAACTTGTTGTTTAATGCCGCCGCGTCATTTTGTAAATCACTTGGCAAAGTTCTGTTGCAACTTTATTTTAATAACAGTTCGATCTTTCGTAATTACTTTTAAATCCACGCACGTCGTTTTCTTAGTATAATTGCCTTAATTTTATTGGATTTATAACCAAACCAAAAAAATTATTTACTTGAGATTTTTAAAGTTTAAGTTCCCCCAAAAATCAGTTAAAATGTAAATTAATTTATGTACGCTAAAAAAAATGACGTTCGAACACCTTTAGAAGCAAAATTGTAAGTTTCGTCTCGTATCAGTCAGGAACACAACCATGGCCCAGGCGTCATAAATTCAAACTTGAAGAGAAGCAATTACAAAGTTACAATTTCTAGTAGTAAAACATTGATGTAACTACTGGAGTTAGGATTTAATTAAAAGCAGCTAATACCCCTTTTCCATAGCGATATGCACTCTAAATTATTACCCAGTGGCCCCATGCTAAAACACATCCGCTCACTCGTCAATTACACGAAATATCGTGAACTATCGACGATACAATTTCAATACTACCCTAATACAAAAAATATACCTACCATCTCCGAGGGTTCTACAATTAAAAGTATATTATAACGCAAACCATCGTGGAAAGGTGTACGCCGGCTATTGATTTTCCGAAGTAACGATCGCTCCAATCAAGCGTTCATGGTCAAAAGAAGAGCGAGAGGGAGGGAGAAAGAGAGGAATAGAGAGAGAGAGAGAGAGAAAGAGAGAGAGAGGCAGAGAGAGAGAGAGTAACGATGCGAATGGCAGAGTCCATTTAATTAACAGCGAGATTAGTTCGATTTCAAAGAGAGACGCCGAGTGTATGTATACATAAATACAGCGAGAGAGAAGAGGAAAATACGAATAAAAACAAAAGCGCGCAAAAGGTCAGCCTTAAATTGCGTTTGCTATAATCGACTTTTCTTTCCTTTTCCCTCTTCCGTGCACCCTCGTGTAGCCGCCGCTACAGCCTTTTCATCTATACGCGTTTGCGTATATAACGAATTTTCTAACCGACACATTAAATTGCCCCATTACTTTTTCGTCAAAGACCGCGAGAGACGATAAATCTAGGCGCTTGCGTAACCCTTGGACACTTTTTAGTTTTTTTTTGCCGCTGTCGCCGCTGCTCTGAAATTTCATACGAGAATATTGAAAAGGATTCTTTGATGATGGGTATCGGACGGTATTAGTTTCGTGCTCTTTTGAGCCACGATTCGATGTACATTTGACGATTAATTAGCTGCATTCTATGTCGAGACTCAAATACGTATTTGCGATGTGGCGCATAAGTGGAAAATATTTGCTTCGCCGGCAAACGGAATTAGCGAAATTATCGATCAACGGGTACGTTACATTATCCATCGTTAAGCTTGCGTCTGAAACGTATTAATTATTGGCCAAAAAGAATTCGTAATATTCAACCCATAAAGGTGAACATTATCACCGCGCCGAGTGTTTTATTTACGCGACATTAATTTGGGCAATTCACAAAAAAAAAAACTTTAATGTGCTAATTAACTTGGCAGCTGACAGCCGCACACTTTTTATCTTCTTTCCGGCAACTTTCGCCAACTTAATAACTCGCGTTGCAAAATCATAAACTTTTCAAGTTTTACATTAATATTTCAACCGAAGTCGCATATAAAATTTAATGCAAGCTAAAGTCACGACTGCATAGTTCTGAGTCGCACTTTCTTAATTGCCGCGCCTGCACAACAATACAGTCCGAAAAAGAAAAAGAAGAGAAAAGAAGAGAAGAGTAAGCAGTAACACACGTATACAATTTTTTTCATGTCGCGCATCGCAGTCTACACGTTTCCGATTAAAACCTTGCTCCAGTTTAGCGGCAGTAGCAGCAGCAGCAGCGACGACGAGGCTCGCACCCTCCCTTTCCTCTGCCGAGAGATCGTATCAGACCTACAAGTCACTCTCTCTTTCTCTCTTTCTCGTCACTATTGTATGTTATATGTATGCAAATATAGGGGCCGCATCGGTGTGTATATGTGTCGCGAGAGTGGTTATGAAAGAAGAATTGCGCGCACCCTTGAGCTGGCAAGTGTACGAGTGGAGAAAGACAGCGAGAGAGAGAGAGAGAGAGAGAGACGAGAGAGAGAAAAAGTGGAATAATGCGCACTTGAACTTTATTGGAAAGGGCCGATCGTAAGGCTTCGCTGCGCAGACTTTTATTCGAGATCTAGATGAGTTTGAGGGCGTGAATGTTCTTGATTTGAACGAATGAAAATGGCACTTTTATATTGAGAAAAAGAAGACAGTTTCACTATTTCGATCTTCGAGAGTAGGAAAAATGATCGCAATTTATGAGATCAGCCAGTGATTATTACATGTTACTTATGTAAAAACTTATACAAGAGGGAGACTATTATTTGTTGCATTAGCACAAGAATGCAATAACGTAGAAATTGATCGTTTATGTAAGACAATAGTCAATTTTATATCACGGGAAAATTAGTTTGGATTCTACGATGTTAGCAGTGCTAAGTTCACGCTTGCCGCGGCAGCAGAATCTTCAGCGTTTCATTTTGTTCGACTTAAGGGAATGAGAATTGATTCGATTTCCAGCTGGAATGTAGATTAATCGAATGAATTTATCACTTGACCTGACATTTCACGATTTCCACTTTTATAGAGCGATAAATCTTCGTTTTGCCGAAGCAAGATAAAATTCATTTCAATGCGACGTACACAATTTCTACGTCGACTTGATCCCCTCGACAAGGTATATAATTTGCCACTCTGCTAGTCCGTAATCTCATATGTATTGTTCTTTTATACTGAGAAATGAGTACTACTGTATACCGAAAGAAAAGTATAATAAATATAGTATTGGCATCGCGGATCAATATTGAATAATGTAGGAGAAGCAAGTAAAATTATTTTTCATATTATAAAATAAAGTTTTTGTTCAATAATATATCGTTGATGTACCTACCTCCCCTAATTATCGAAATTTCAATTAATTTTTAAAGTAAATTCTTTTTCTCTTATATTTCTAAAACTATTATATTTTCCGGCAATTTAATAATAACGCTAGGTCTAACAAAATAGACGTAAAATTTATATATAGTATTATTTTTCCCACGCATATTGCAGCGATGCAGTATAAATGAATTTATTTGAAAGCTACGCTGAAATATTGCTCAATCAATTTGAACGATATAAAAAATTTAATTAAATTGATTTGCTACAGAAATGATGAAACGCTAAAGTAGAATATCTAACGAACCCGGCAGTGTTCTTCGGACCGTGGAAAAAAGATAAAATGTCTTTATCAATTTCAACAGAATAAAATTTAAAAAATCTGCAGAATCTTTTGATCAAGAAAAATAAAGTTGAAACTTTCCATTTCCGAATACCTGAAAAATATATAGTCTTGAATGACGAGTGGATATCTTATTTGCACTATAAAGGGAAATTTTAATATTTACTGTAAATCTAAGATTTCTTCGTGGAAAAGAAGCGACTCGATTTCTCTGTCAGCGAAACTTAAACTTCCAGAACAATACAATACAACTTGTTCAATGCCAGTAGTATATCCTTTGTCATAAGTATTAGTGCACGAAGAAAGATTCCAGATAGAACCCACATTCCATCAACCATAAACCTGCGACAAATAAAAAAACCCATCGCAGTAAAAAAAAAAAGAACCTCTCATAACAAGCCGCTTATTCCACGGGCAAAAGAAGAAAAGCCAGACACGTAACGCTCACCCAAATCTCGAAGCCAACATTTTCACGGAATGAAATCATCGAGCAAAGCGGGGCAAATCGAAAAGGAAGAACAATCGCAGTTATATACCGACGGGCCGCCTTTTCAGCCTCGAGTTTCCGCCGTCGATTCGACGTTCAAAAGAGAGTAAGAGAGAGGGAGAGAGTAGGAACGTCACGGGCGTGTCACATCCGGTTCCGCTTCCCCACAATTTCCGGATTCTCAAGGCAGGATATATGAACACGCACGCACACACACAGCTACTCTCGCATCGAATTTCCACATCGATTCTCTGTCGAAAATCCAAATTCCTCTCGCTTCTTTTTCGCTCTCGTTTACCCAAGTTTACGCGCACACACACTCAGACACACATATAGGCATCGATCGCGTGTCGACGATCGTTTACTGGTCAGTCGACGGTAATTTAATTAAGGGGATCGAGCTTTTGGCGGAAGCGATGTTTTCCCTTCTTCCCTCCTCTCTCTCTCTCTCTCCCATTCTTCTCGGTTGCTCGTATACTGCTACTACACTACTGTGATCACCATGGGAAATCGTGTCGCTGCGATCAGCGTGATCGAGACGAGTAATGGATGACGGAGGCGGATTTTTCTACATCGCTGCGCGACACGTGATATCGTTTTTCTTCGTGTGCGTACACGTACGAAATAATCAATGGTATGGTATGGTCGAGAGGATCGGACTCCCTAATGACTTTATGATTAACGTGGATCGTTTAGGAATTTCAGGGATAGCGAGTCAATCACGCGATTTATTTTTCTTGTACTTTTTTTTTGTTTCAATTTTGCTAAGTAAGAAAAGAATAATATTCCGTACGGTGTAAATATTATTTCGCGATACTCGATCAAAATGGGAGTACGTCTCGATCGCGACATTCAATAACACTAGACGTGAAATAAAACATAATTTAGCATGGAAACTTGACACAACGCTTACGATGAAAATAGTTTTCCAATATAATTCAGACGCTGCAGGAATTTCGCATGTACAAATATAGCAGCTGCGCGCCATGTGAATTTAGCTAATTTCTGCTCGACGAGTTTCATTAAAATAATTATTGGATTTTCGATTAGGCTGCAGCTGGCCAGTGACTCCGCGGTAAATATACATACACACAACACAAACACGATGCTGTAGCATTTAAAGTGCAACGCAATTAATTTGCAACTGCACATGCGATATCGTTATTTAAATGCTAAACTTGGACCTGGTATATGCATTCGAAAAGGATCGCATCGGAAATCGCGCTTTTTATCATTAATTCGACGAATACCTCAAATTAAATGGAAAATATTCTGATTAAAATGTATGGTAGTTTATAGGAGGAATGACGGATAAAATCGTATGATGATATATGTGAAAATACGTTCGTTCTTCGAAGCACTGCAGCTTATCCCTGTATAGTATTTCGGAATACTCGGTAACGAGGCGAATAAATTATCAGCAAATCAAAAGAATGAAATTAAATTGAAAGTGCTGATGGGCCAGAAGCAATTGGAATCGATTGCCAAGATACTCGTGCGAGTTCCTTAATTGCTGCTTATCGTGCCAAATGATCCAATAAAACGTTAAGCGGCCCTTCGATTCTTACAAAACTGTGCGAAAAAAAGAAAGGAGCAAATCCCCAAAACATCTCGAGATTTAGTCTTCTCAAAGATCGAGTTGAAGAAAGGAGAGAAAGAGAGAGTCGTAATCGATCCGGCTGCACGCATGAAATCCAAACTGTCCTGGCCCTGCAGGTGATATCAGCCTGTGACTATGCCGTGCTGCAATGTTCTTCGGCTTCCTCAAATCTCGAGAGCCGCTGTGTTGCTGCTGTTCTTTTTTTGTCCTCGTCCGGGAGGAGAGAAAAATGATATTTCGAAGCGGCGCGTGTGGACACGAGCTCTGAACGTTGCGTGTATACGTAGACGCGCGCCACCGCCTCGCCGCCGCCACGCCGCCGCCGCGGAACCTGTTTGAAAAAGGTCGAGGATGCCGGTTATTATTCCGTGCTGACTTGGCGCTTCAGGGTTACATGCGCGTATACATCATGAGCGATCCGCTACACTTTTCAGCTCTTTTTGTCAGCTTTTTGGATTAGGAGTGTTCGTATGGCGCGTGTCGAGTGATCGGTTCTCTCTCGGCTTTCGTTCGTCGAGGATGGCTCGAATATTTTCGGATGGATATTACGGGGATCTAATCGAATAGTTTTGTGCACGCTTTGTTTGGCCTCGAGTGCTTTTGGCGATTTCCACCTTTTGCATTGTACAAGAGAGTAAAATGCTGACTGACGAGTAGACTGAAGCGTCGCGTCGGTGGAGCTTGTAGCGTGACGGCTTTTTGTTATAGCCCCTTGCAAATACTGTACCTGACCTATATTCACGACATGCATATTTTGAATAACGTTTGTTTCTATATTGAGCATTGTTTGCTAAACTATTAAAGTAAATAACTATTTAGTTTGGAATATTTGGTGTATGTGTGTGTGTGGGTGCGTGAGTGCGCGTGGCGGTCGGAACTAGTTCTCTATAAGCCGCTCGTTTTAGCATACAATGTGGTTAGCCTTGTTCGATATTTGACGGCTCCCATTCCATATTTTACATGCCAATTCAGAAGCTCATTTTAGAACATTATTTCGATGAAATATTTTAACTAATTTATACAACTTCATAGGTCTGTAATGTTAGCCTTCTGAAATTTTCAATAATTTACGATCAATTTAACGACTTCAGACCGTGAAAAAGTTAATGCGTGCATAAGCCTGCGTTTCCGAATATTCAATCGTTTTAAAAAATGCGAACCCTTCACTTTGTACGGCCTGTACTCGTATTACTAAGATTAAACTTTTCCCCGGCGAACTATGTCAGGATCGCGCAAAAACGGAGGTTGAAAAACGCGAGAAAATGTTATAGACACAGAACGACGGGTGCGAAAGAGAGACGTTGAACGAGTCGACGATCGTAGCTCGGTGTCATGCAGGAGACACAAGTGCAGTATGTCGCGGCCTTGGAAAAAGAGCAGCAGCAGCAGCAGCAGCAACGGCAGCGGCGACAACAGCTCGAGAGTCTGCCGCCACGTCGGCCCACATTTCGCGTACCGGCTAAGAGAGCAGTCTGCTGCAAGACAGCCACAGCCACAGCCACAGCCACACACACACACACACACATGTACAACTCCGCAAGAGAACAAGCCGTTTTTGACCTTACGTTGAAGAGATGCCGTGAGAAGTAGCAAGAGAGAGAGAGAGAGAGAGAGAAGAAAACGGGGCGTCGCACCGCATACCTTGCAATCGCAATTTTTCTCGCTGCTGATAAAACGAACTCGAGAGAGACGGAGGCGAAGGCTATATTGCGTCTGCGAGCTGAAGTGAATCGTTCTGGGGAGAGACGGGAAGATGTTTGAGACTGTTTTGTAACAAGTTGCGCAGCGGCTCCCTGCAGCTTTTCTTCTTACTCACGATTGCTATTAGTCCACGCCGGGGTGCATTGAGCTTTTTTCCCACTGCGATCCGCTATAGCTGTTATTTACGGTATTTTAAAAATTCCAAGGATCTACGTACGAAGAGGCAGTAGATTGAAACAACTTATCGATCTAGAATAAGTAATGCAGTAAAATTTTCATTTCGTACAAAGAGATTTGAGTGCATCCTTGTTTCTGAATTTCGCGCATTTGCATGATAGTTTTATTGCGCAACGAATGTGTTATTGATGCTCTCTATAGAAACTCGCCAGTCGCGTTTGCCAAATTCTTTTTCCAAGCTGTTCGATCGTGCTTACATTGCTGTATCAAACTATCCGAGGCGAGAAATGGGTTAAGGTCGGGCAAAACGTCAAGTCATCAAAAAATTTTCATAGCTCGGATAACAAGAGAAGAGGAGAAAGTAGATGAAACGATTACTCGCCAAAATAAAGTCTATCTCGTATTGTTGTTCAGAAACTTAATAATAATTTTTACCCTGAGAGAACAATCGCACATTTCGCAATAAGTTAGTGGAAAAGAAAGAAGGAGAAAATCGTTGAGGATTACATTGCAAAAAGTTATTAGAATAAGTGCGGAATACGATAAGAGCACCACAAGATTAAAAGGTTTAGTGTGTAAGCTCGTGGGTTACAAGCTCGCCCTAGAATCAGGTCAGTAATTATTCTCATACTTTGGTCTTTTATGCAATAAACCTTAATTTCATGAGCACAAGATTTTTTCCTTTACTGCTTCTAAAATTGTAACTTATGACGCTGTAAAATTTACTTAACTGTGACGCCACGATGCCAAATAGTACTGTACAATGACGATACAACGAATTTTATTGCTCATTAAATTCAGATTTTTTTTACTCTTCGTTTATTCGAGAAAAAGCAAAAACTATAAAAGATAGTACGCGGCATTGTTTCAATGAAATGACGAATAATTTTTCATCGCGTGCGCAGTTATTTAAGTCAGTACAATGTATAAAAAGTATAAAAAAGACGGTTGAGGAACTCTACGCCTATTTGGAGGCACGAAAGGTGTATTTTAAGTACGAAACCCGACTGTCATTAATAAAGAATGATCTAGTTTTAGCTTTAAACTATAATAATTATTCATTGAAAGATTATAAATTCAGTAGAGGTGAAGTTATTTGTAGCTGTCAAAGCAAATGAATTATCAACAATTAATTACAAACATGACTTTTATGGCCTCGAACGATGAGTTGAAATTCTTTCGAACTTATGATCCAACGGATGAATTGCTAATAATATGCGACATTAAATTTTTTAACTTTAGTGCACGACAATTGAGTTCTTGGAGTGCGCGAATTTTCTAAGTTTTCTATTTTATTGCATCCGTCGAGGGGTGACAAATTGAATCCATTTTCCTCATAAAACGAGGTGGCTTAATCCTCTTAAAGGGATGCCGGAGTTCTTACAACAAAACGAATGTCAACACGTTTAATTCCATTATAAATTTTATGTATTCACAGATATTAAACTCGGACTTCGTGCTTGCATTGGTCGAGTGCAATAAAAGTCTATTTTTAACATTTGCGATTTGAAATTTTTCGCACGTTTGTCATTCTGAAAATATAAAAGTGTGTTAAGGAAACAATAAAAAAATTCTAACGCATATAAAGTTACGATTTTTTCGTAATTTCAACGATGCAAATTTCAAACTTATCAAATCAATGTTATTTTTAAACTTTTTGTACAAATGAAGGATAAAATATTGCTTATATATAAATATTAATATTTCAAAATTATTTTGTTGCTATTTCCATCGATTTTAACCCATTTTTGAAAAGCGAAATTTAAAAAAGTAAGAAATTAAATATTGGTTAAAATACTTTAGTTTAGATGAATACTTTAGTTTTGATGGTGGACCGAAAACAAAGATGAATTTTAGTATAGAATGAAAAAGAAAGGTAGATTTTATCGACGGTCGGTAAACGAGCGGCAACAAATAAAGCAAGTGTAAAGATACCAACCAGAACGTCGTAGCAGATCTCGCGGAGCTCCTTCTCGACCTTTTCCCGGTACTCCTTGGCCATTTGCTGTTTGCGCTCGGATCCCTCGGTCTTCTGCTCGATCGACGAGATGACCCGCCACGAGCTGCGCCTCGCGCCGACGACGTTCTTGTAGGCGACCGACAGCAGGTTCCTCTCTTCGTTCGAGAGCTCGACGCCCGTCTCGGTCACGGACTTCATCGCCGCCGCCATGTCATCGTACCTCTCGGCCTGCTCGGCGAGCTTCGCGCGCTGCACCAATTCCTCTTTGTCTACGGACATTGTGTCGGCTGTAACAATTTTTTTAAAACAGATTTACGGTTAGTCATCGGTCATATTTCCTATTGATGCTTTGAGTTGGAAGGAAGGATGTTCGGAGGGATATGGACGTATTGTAAAGCTTGCAGAACGCTTATCAATTGTACAATGACGACAGTGTTATCAGTCCAATAAATTAGACTCATCATTACCTTCGTCTCTTTGTACGTTTCTAAAACTAATTTACGATCTACGATAGGAATAATCTAAAGGCGAGTGTCCGCGTTGCCTTTACTATAATACGACTTTGGGATCCTCTTTTGAAAAAAAAAAGGACTCTTTTCATTCGTGTGGCGTTCCTGTAATATACAGCTTCACGGCTGGGTGCGACGTTGAATTTATATATTACGCTATTCGTAGTGAAAAATGTGACAGCGCATACACTGCTACCATAGAGATTGGTTTTTAATATTTAAATTTACGAGGGTCGAAATAAACATGCGCTTCATTCTTATACATTATTCTAAGAGCATTGAGAGAGCTAGAGCGATAAAAAGTGTAAAGAAGCAATTTTTAAAAGAGACAAGCAGTTGACGGTTAATCAAAATAAATGATCGAGAAACATTTGAAGCATTCAACTAAATATTTGAAACACGTCTTGCTGAAATTGTACAACGAGCCGCTGTAAGTCAAACGAGTATAAGTCGCAGAAGCAATCATTCGCCGCTGGCAAAACGCTGTCGATTCCTCGTACTCTCTCTCTCTCTCTCTCTCTCTCTCTCTCTCTCTCTCTCTCTATACTCGTTACAATTTTGCTCTCCGCTGCAGTTTTCATTCATTAAAGAATATGCATCGGGACTCGCGACCACCGAAACGCTCCAATTGAGCGCCAAAATACAAGACACGCACACACATTGTTCCCCAGGAATGTCCACTCTTCTATCGCAATTCATTGCTCCAATTAAAAACCGTCGTCATCTTTCTCTCTCTCTCTCTCTCTCTCTCTCTCTTTTTCTCTTCCCTCTCTGTCTATTTAAGAGCGAGACGGCGACGGCGGCGGCGGCGGCGGCGGAGGCTACGACGACAACGCGGCGCGTCAGCTTCCTGCGAGAGCAACGTGTGCATATAATACACGTACGTGTACCCAGACACGGCGTGTGCGCGATGGCTAATTGCGCGGTATCACCTGGGCTTTTGGCGATGCGACGTTGCCGGCTTCAATTCTGCCCCTACTGCCGCTGTGAGCCGACGCTATGCAAGCCGACGTGCGCTTCGGTAGGCTTCTCACACGCGACGCCAGAATTTTATCGTTCTCGAGCTAATGCTCGTATAGGGTTAAGCAGATGGAGATTGTTCGTTTAATTGAATTGGCGGTTTTCGAGGTGCAGGGGATTAATGTTGGGCGAGAGCTCAATTACCTCAAGGTTAAATTGACTTCCTACGAATGCGTTACGCGCCCGACTTTTACCCGTCCGAGTTGGGAACGCATTCGAAACAGATTATCCAAATGTAGAAGAATTTGATCGGAATATAACGAGAACCATAATTATTTCAGTTAATTTTCTGTAATGTAACGTTAACCGAATATTCCTCGATAATTAAAAAGAAAAAATTATGCTCCTATTCGAAGATGCGTGTATTTTAAATTCAGGTACATTAAAATAAATAAATTCTCGCTCAAGTTATTATGCAGTCGTTAATTTGCGCTGAAACTCATCGCGTTTACTTATATAAAACGAAAAAAAAGCGCAAAAAATCCATAAGTGTGTTAACAGTAAATTCACACAATCAGATTTATCAACGAATTCTTCTCTCCCCGATTCATCGATGAAAAGAGATAAAGAAAATAAAAGATAGAATAGTTATCAGACCGTGTTCAGAACTTCTGCTATAACTTTTATATCTCCAGTATAATTTGTAATCCATTATTCAAGACACAGATAGCATCTAAAATCAAAATGAAATTCCTAGGCATAAGATAATAATTGTTCCTCCCCAGTTCGCTAACCGAATCCATGTACCCGCGTACAAACGACAAATGGCTGATCTACACGGGCTTCAAAAAAAAAAGTGTATAAATGAAACAGTAAAAACTGTTTCCAACAAAATTCTAGCTCCGCTACATTCACTCTGTTTAAATTTTAGCACCTGATGATTATATAGGCGCACACATAAAGAGACCGGCTCCGGAGCATAGTGTTTCTCTCTCTCTCTCATTCGCTATCTCTCAGTGGCTTCGTATAAAGATAAAGAACGACGAGGCGGCGCTTTTTTCTTCTCATGAGCTTTGGGCGCCGATAAGGACTTATACGTAATATGCGAGATAGACGCACGGGATACCTCGGCGAAAAGATAATGCGGATTTAGGATTCTTGCACACTGTTTCTTATGAGGAGAACGTCTTCGGATACGAGGCTATTTTTCTTCTCTACTTTGTAGATACATGTTAGGGGCTTAACCAATGCGTAAGCCGGATATATTTTTCTAGTTTAAATTAAATCTGCATTTTTCAGAGGTATGGCAGTGTGCGGGGGAGAGCGGGAGAGAGAGTAAATTAACTCCGGGGGAAAAAGTAGGCCAACGCGAACTTAATTTGGAATTATGAAAAAATTCTTGTGGTAATAATAAATCAGCTAGTGCTCTGAATCGTTTTTGCAAAAATTTGTGTGATTTCTGGTTTTATGAAATTTTTGTACGAGAAAATGTTTAATTAAAAATGTTTCAAGCGTAAACTGGACTAGTGACGATTCTTTATTCTGTAATATTTATGTTTATAAAAGTACTTTTCTGCTGCGATAAAAGCTTTGAACTTTTTTTTTAATCAAAATGTGTCAAATCTGAAAGGGGTTTTCTGAAAAAGTAAAGAGAAACAAAACTATTTTTTACTCTACTAGTAATAAACCCTTTCTCATGTCAAATTAGAACTCGTTTAGACGAATAACATATTCAAAATCGAAAGGGGAATATAGTCACCTTATTCAAGTGTGAACTTGAACATAACCTTAAAATATCATCGCGTCGGCTAAACTGGGACACTGGTATCGCAAAAAGCCAAAGTCACTTTATATAGCCTTCGACAAATCAAAGACACATTGGACAAAACCGTCCATGAACATTCCAAAAAATACCAAAAATCGAGAATCAACCACAAACCTCCAAAAGGATAAAAAAAACAGCAAGAATCCCTTGACAAGGACAAAGCCACGACGGGCTTGCAAGAATAAAAAGCTACTTTTTCTCTCTTTCCATCTTTTTTCTTCGTACGCAAAAAAAAAAGGCAAAAGCACAGTAGCTAGGCGGGGCCTTCAACCTAAAAAGTTTATTTTAGAATACAAACCAAAGACACGTGCCCGCGGCATCGAGCGCGAAAAAAAAATTACGAGGGACGAGCTTCTGTTGAACCTACGCACTTCGACTTTAGCTCCGATCGATACTATATTCGAAAAATTCTATATTTAATTTAACGAACTAGGGATAACGCACATTTTACCAAACCATAAAACTAGTTAGATTCAATTTAATTATCTTATAGTCGTTCAAGCTATCGGTAAAGTAAATATTATTTTTTTATCAATATGAGATACACTAACGATAACAAAGCCTAAGAAGAAGAGTATAAGCTTAATTAATTTTTCAAAATTGTTTTTATTAATCACATTATATCCGCCAATTTAATTAGTTTTTAATTTATAGCAAACTTAAATTTTTCCTGAGTATAAGCTTATATTTTTTGTAAATCAATGTATTTTCAATAAGTTTTAGTTAAGTTCTCCGATTTAATGGCTGCAAATTTCAAATCCTCGATGTGAATGGAGCTTTATACCCAGAACTACTCTCAGGAGCTACCGACAGTTTTTTCTCTCCACTTTCCGGATTTCTCGGCGTTTATCTTTCTCTGTCTCATTCCTGCCACTAGTCGCGACGTCTTTCTGGCCGTGTGTCCAAGATTAGATTGACGCGAGGCATAGAAGAAAAGAGAGAAAGAGAGAAAGAGAGTCAAACGAGTGACTTCTCTCTTTTTTATTCGTCTCGAGTGAGATATTTTCTACGTTTTTTCAAGAGAGTAAAATGGAAAAGGGTGTTCACCTCTTTTATTTTCTTTGGGAAGTCGCTCCCTTCTCACCGAATGCCATGTTTGAGTGGTTCTCGAGAGTAAGAGTTACTATTACAGAGTTATATACAGAGTTCGTAATTAAACAAATATTCTGAGAACTTGTGCAAAAAATGGAATGCAATTTAAGTAACGGACTATGGTTTATTTCAGGAAGCATCGCATTCATGGTAAACGTAATAAAAAATAATTTTCAAACGCTAATTTGGAGTAGTTTTCATCTTATCATTTTAAAACATCAGCGATGATGAACATGATTGAGTTTTCTAAAATGGCTTAATCATTGTGTTTCATGTATCCTATTAACATTAGATTGAATATGAATTGCCTATGAGAACAGGAAAACTAAGCATCTGTTGCCATAAATTTATAAATCTTCTAAAGACTTAAAATTCGCTTTAAACAAACTGACTGATAGCGTGTTACTTCATAATCTGTAATTTATTTTTCAATATTCGAACATATCTTGTTTTCGCAAAATCTTAATCAAACCTCATAAAAATATTTCTACTACTTATTTTTGCACTGTATTGTGTGAACTTTATTATGACTTAACGAATTTCTAATCAGACTAACAAAAGTTTTTAAAAATTCTAATTAAGTTAAATATCTTTTAATGATCTTCATCTGAAATTTCGTGATCAGCGATGATTTCCTTTTCTACTATAAGTGTCATTTTAAAGAACTATTTATGTTATTTACTGCACACTAAGGAATTCTGAAATTCCAAAATTGAAATGGATCGATGTAAGGACTTAAAATTCAGGTCAAGAAATACAATATCATTACTATGGATTGCATTTTCCGTTATGATCTCAAATATGCAATTGTTTTAAATTGTAAAGCCACAATGCAAAGTATCCATATTTCAGAGTAGATATTGTTCCAAAAACATTTCTACTGGTTACAAAGGGGTCAATGCATCTCTTTATAGCCCTAAAGCCACTCAACGCCATTCCTTAAAGAAAATCGATCAAACTATTCCTCTCAACGTAAAAATAAAAAATAAATCTAATGTAAGTATATCCAAGTACGAGCAAACATCGCGTACGACACGTATTATAGGCGTCAGACTGCGCTTTCTTCTCTCGGTAACCGCGGCGGCGGCGGCACACCGGCGTTTTTGCGTCGTAACGTTACCGTCGTCGTTGTCGTGGTGCGCTGCAGCTGCCGCCGCCGTCGCCGCCGCCGCCGGCGAGAAAGAATCGATAAGCGCCTCGCTCCCTGCTCTCTCGTACTCGTGTAGTACGCACAATCTCATGTATCACGCTCTCTCACATGCGCGCACAGGAGCATTATTTCTGCATCTCTCTCGCTCTCTCTCCCTGTTCGAATTAAGCGTATATAGGCGACGATACTCGTGTAATACTATTAGGTTATGTGCGATTCAAGACAGACGATGTACTACACGAGTAAGGGCTACGAGAAGTATTTAAGGTGCAAGAGAGCATCGGCTTGGAATATTTGCACTTTGCAATTCGAAACGAGGGTCTTACTCATTGCTCTCACTATTTCTCTCTCTCTCTCTCTCTCTCTCTCTCTCGCTCGCGGCACACATGCATTCATAGCTATACGGGTGTAGAGCGATATCTTACACGCCTTTTTTGCACACTGTACGCAGACTTTTGCACTCCCTCGTACAGCGTTTCCAACTAATCTAAGACGCGAGGGCGATTGATAAGGAGAGAAATGGTAAGTTTTACCCGCTCACGGGAAACTCATCGTTACTTTCTTTAAATACTGCAGACACGCTTATTTGTACATCTTTCTCTTTCTTTGCGCAAGGCGACTGCGGCGGCTGCGAAACTACACCGGTGCAATTCCAAGACGGAAGGAATGTGGAAGGCAGGAAAAGCGACGAGCACGAGTCCGGTATGAAGAAACAGAGAGGCGACGACGGCCGAGATAGAAAGAGACAGACTCAAACACACACGCATTTCGGAGCCGAAATCTTTTTCGGTCCGTCGGCGGTTGCGCTCCGTCTTTCTCTGGCTCTCCTCGACTTGGCGGCGGACGTGCGTCACACTCGCGCGCGTACGCGTCACACATACACTCCCACGACTCGGCTCGACTCGACTCGCCTCTCCCTCTCTCTCTCTCTCTCTCGCTCACACAGACACTCTAGTCGGGCACTCTCGCGACTATTCTAGCCGGCAAAAAAGGTAATGCTGTAGGAAAAAAAGTAGCTGCAGAAAGTAAGGTGAGAATGAAAGACAAGGTTTTGAACAAGACGTACGTTTTGTTTGCGTGTGCTTTCGACTCAACAAAAGTCTCCTCGGTCTCTCAGCTTATACTGGGGGCCTGTGCGCGAGTATATGTGTATTGCAGCAACACACGGACACGTACACACTGCAGGGAGTACACACTTTTCGGCGGCACACTGCGTATATATGTGTATGACTAAACGAGTGGAGGTCCGTCCTCTCACTCTTTCTCTCCCCCTTTCTTCTTTTGGTTTAGGCCTTAGGGGCCCGAACGTTAGCTGCTAGAGTGCAGTTTCGTCTACACACCGACACACGAGGACCAGGGAGCGACGTATAGCTCACACACGCACTGCGGAGCGGCTCGAGGAGAATTTTCTCTCCTGTGCGGCAGACTTGGCTTTCCTCTCGAGAGAGAGAGGCAAGAATGGGTTTCCGTTGATTGTGCGCTGATCGTGCGTGTCCCTGTGATAAGCGTTGAGAACACCGGCTTCTATCTGGTCGCGGTCACGCTCTCCTCTCTCTCTCTCTCTCTCCACACACACACTCTCTCTCTCTCTCTCTCTCTCTCGGCTGGTTACGACACTGCGCACATCCCTCGGTGACCACTCCCGCACAACGACTGAGCTGCTGCCCGAGCGACGACGAGAGGAGAGCGAGCAACGCCGAAAATCCACTGGAGTGGGGACAGAGAGCGAGTCGAGTAACGAGGAGCGGCTTCGGCCGCGCGAGAGCCGGGATATGCCGGCGTGACGGTCGCGGTACGCGAGTTAAGGGTATACCAGGGTGACGGTCAGGAGGGTAATGAGCGGCCGTCGCGTGACGATCACTGCCGGGTGATTTTATTCGGATTTCTTGGATTCCGAGGTTGGGTTTCCTCATTTGGATGTTGATGCAAAATCGAAATTTCGCCTTTCTAAATGTAGAGAGTAGTGAATATATGCACTTTGGCTTGTGGGCTTTAGAGTTAAAAGTGTATTAATTTGAAAGATAGGAACAGGCATTACGCGCCTTCGTTATACCTTTTTTGCAATCAATAAAGACTGTTCGTAAGTATATCGAAGATAATTAGAACATGAAATATTACCAACCATATTCAATAATGTTAAAATTTGATTGACTCAGAACAGTACAATCTTCACTTACTGATTGAAAAACATTATATGCTAGCAATTAAATTTCAAGAGCTTAATTTTCTTCAGCTTAAATTCTGTTGACAACTATTTATAATAGGATCTTGATACATATGAGGTGTATGGTATTGCGCGGCACTTTTATCTGACCTCGTATTCTGATCAACTGTAAGCAACTAAAAATTTATGCGAAAAACGAATTCTATAATATTTTACAATTGAATTTTTATTCTTCTGTTATCAAAACATAACTATTACATTTGAATATTCAATTCTTTTATGAAAATCATATGAATTTACATAAAACATTTAAAAATATAAGAATTTATTACTTGTTCTGTGCCTTTAAAGTAAAAATTTTATTATTCCACCAGTTCGCATGAAAATGTATAGATTTGTATCAGCAAGACTTAATTAACCTGTTATTTTATAACATCATAATTATTAATTCCATCCCAGTCGAGTACAAAAACATTCTACCTGCAACAACAGTCCCATTAATCTAATTTTGTAAGCTAATTCTGAATTTGCGAGTGCAGCCTCAAATATTTATTCAATTTCTCATGCAGTACAAAAATAACTGCCCAAATCAGAGTCCCCTGGTGCATTGTTTCGAAAAGCACCAAGACGCTTCAACCACCCCTTCTCTATCCAACGAAATTCATCTCTCCGATAAGAGAAATACTTTTTAACCTGCACTTAAGGAATTATTTTCACCGACAAAAGCTGCCGTCCTCCAGCCAACAACGTTCCCAGCGCAAACAGAAAGCCCTCCTCTCATCAGCAAACAATCCCCCAAAACTAACCTCAAGACAACCTTCCACACACACAGGGGCCAATTCGAATTTCTAATTACGCGCGGGTTAAGGAGGTCCCGCACTCGCGCGCAGGCGCCGAGTGCAAAACGGTCTACGGTCTCGGTTCCGGTCACACCGGCTCGTCATTCATCCGGCGGCAAAAGCCTTCGCGACACACACACACACACGCGCGCGCATCCGCGAGCTTCGGCTCCACTCGACCAACCTCGGCTTACGCCGAGCCGAACTTTATTGATCCAACTCTCTTTCTCTCTCTCTCTCCCTCTTTCTCTCACACACTCCCTTCACATAGCTCTCACCGATTTTCCCCATTTCCTCGCAATACTTTTGACAGCTATCTCACTCTCTCTCTATCCCTAATGCACTAACCAACTCTCCCGATAATAAAAAGTCCGATAAATAAGTAGCATTAGATGCATGCTCCACTTTGCTTAGCTGCTCCATCACGTGTATCAGCCCTTTTCTAATCGCCTTCTTTTTGCGCCAACTTCGGCGAAACCTCGTAATGCAAACGTGTGGAGGAGTTGTGCGCTCCCTATTCTCTAGAGTTATAAATGTTATCCGTGCGGGAGGAAATTACATTTTGTTGCCTCGTTTCTCCCCTAGTATAGCACTACTGAGAATTTGAAGGCTAGTTGTACGGGTTTCTCTTGTACCTCCAAGTTAAATAGAAAACGGAGTGTGACTTCCTAAAGTACACTTCCCGAAAAGTTAAGGAGAACTTTGTCTAACGAATACTTTTTGCAATGACAATGTTTAGTACATAAAAGGCGAGAGTATTGGCTGATTTGCAGCTAAATCTTATCTTGACCCAGGTGGAAGTTCACCCTCGTAATGCATAATCTCAGCAATATTCATTACGCAGATTATTTTCCCTATAAATTCGTTTTATGAGGTGGAATAAAAATCATAATTCTGAAACTTTGCACAGCCTTGAGCGATGATCGTCCTCTTCCCTGAGCTTCGTCATCTCTTTGAAACTTAGTAAAGAAAATCTCGATGAAAATACAATGGCTTTGAGGTTAAGCCAACACCGTATCGCAACGTGCTGCTGACCAATTTGAGCGTCGGAAAATCCTTCAAAGGGAGATCCAGTTTCAACCAGGAAGAGAAAATATACGGCGACGTAGTATCAGCAGCAGCGGAATAGTATCTGTACAGCTCCTGTCCTTGTCTTATGGGTGGGGCAGCAGCAGCAGCAGCAGCAGCAGCAGCAGCACGCGCTCATGTTGAGTCTATATCGCACAGGCGCACACTTGCCACCGACGGCCCGGGACACGATGGCTCTCTCCTCGAGTCCTTATAAACCAGGCTTCTGGATTATACATATATATATTTATTTATACACGCGACTTCAGCCGGTGTGATATATCTATCTCTCTTCCTTCCTCTACGTCCTTGGCTCAGCATCACGCATCAGCCGTGTACGCATTCATGGGGTTTTAGCGAGAGAGCAGATGTGTATCGTCGGTAGGAGAGAGAGAGAGAGAGAGAGAGAGAGAGAGAGAGAGAGAGAGAGAAATGATCATAGATGGGGTGTTATTAGTGTGTTGGGGGAGAGAAGCTCCGAGAGCTGCCGAGAGAGAAGGGGAAAAAGCGCGCTCTGTGATGGTGGAAATTCGGAATTGATGAAATTTCTGGGAAATTTATTGTTTGCGAATGAATGTTTCAGTGGATATTTTGATACTTCTATGCCTCAAAGCTGAACGATATATACATCCATGTTTTCAAAATTTATGGCTTTGAAGGATTTCTGTTGCTGTTATGCAAAATAAATATGGTATTTCAAGATGGTTGATGATTTTAAGGCTATATATTCTACTTGAAAATTTGTTTCTGATATCGCCAGAATTAAATTGTTTTACGACTATGAACCAACTATATCATGTTGATTTCATAAGATAAAATTGAAAGGGTATTGATTTTGACCGACACACTGAAAGGACAATATAAAATTTAGTGAGCCATGTACGATTTATTTCATTTTTCTGTCACTCGAGCTTTATTTTTATCTTTTTGAAAGATTGAACAATAAAACTCCATTATCAGGATTTCTAGCATTGTATGCAAGGCAAATACTTCGTGTATTCAGCATTCAAAATTCAGTTTCAGTTCTATCTTTGCAAATTTTTCCAACTCTGGAGTATTGAAAAAGCCTTTGAAAGAAAAAATATGTACTTTAGAAATTAAATTATAGTTAAGCAAAATGTTTATAAAACCTTTTAGCTTCAAATTCATCTTTAATAAACATTTTTTCCCGTCATTGCCATTCCAATCAGTAATGAATAAGAATGGATTTCAATAGATAGACCTTCGTCATTATTATTCGTAATCAATAAAAGTAATTTATATTTTTCCGGTATTACAATATCTATTTCTCATAGCACCGAGGCGACGCTGCAAATTTTTATTCAAAGTTTTTCTGCTTTACGACGCTCTTCTCATCTTTTTCCATTATCCTTTGTTGGTGGATGCACGACTGGAGACAGGCTCATGATTTAATCGAAATTTCATAAGATATCTTTTATTGAAAGATCGAGGTAGAATAGTATATTTGCAAATAAAGTAACATTATTTGAATTTTCCATTTAGTTTTTGATCAAGAAATATTCTCCTTCAAAGATTTGGATTTTAGATTAAAGTAAAAACTGCGCATAGATACCAAAGACTTTAAGTCAAACTTTTTGCCGGTCTCTTTTTCATTTTAAAACAAGAAGAGAATTGTTTATTATAGTAATCTTCTTTTTCTCTTTTAGAACACAATCTTCTCTAAGTCTGCGAGTTACTTTGAGCCAGGCTTTTCTTTATTGATTTTTATACTTTTTTCGCTTTTCGACTTTGCTAGATACATTAAACGTTCTGCGTTGAAATTTCTCGAAATAAATATTTTTCTTCATAATTAAAATTAAATTAAAATGCAGGAACAAAGACTATATAAACTTAACTGAAGTACTCCTCTTTTGCGCTTAGATCTTTGAATAACTGAAATATTTCAACAATACTTGATGGTATTTGTATAACTTATTGTCATCAGAGTTCGAATTACGTAGGGTGAGCGCGAACAGAAAAATTGCGACCATTTCAGCTCCGCTTTCGTCACCAAAGGATCATCCCAGGATTTATTTTTGATAATAAATTGCCGGCCACTAGATGGAATTAGTCCCGTTTGTCAAATAATGCGAAACTCTAAATTATCAACGGCTATTTATATTCTTCAACTGAATGACTAAAGCGAGAAAAAGCGATGAAGAGTCGCATGCAAGCTCGAAAACACGCGTAGCTGATAAAAATAAATTAAACTTGGATTCCAGATTAATGAGCAAGCAACAGCTATGATTCGAGAATTAATAAAGCGATTAGGCAATGCTTTATTGGCCATAATTTTGTTTAGTGCAACTGTTACTTTTCAACGAAATTGCGATAAAAAGAATATACTATGAATCAGTCATTTGTGTATGTTTTTATAGCTACATGTTTTTTTGTGCGCATAGAAATAGAATTCACCTTACGCGAACGAACAGAAGTATTACTCGCAAACTTATTGACACAAATATATTGAAATGTATTCAAGGAAGTTATAGTATTATATCCATGTCTATTGTGAATACTAGCTATTTTTACTTTTAAAATTTATTTTTATATTACATGTTTAATAAATTAATGTGTGAATAACTACCTAACCTTAAAATTGTTACTCGTTCAGTTTTACCAAATTTAAACCGAGTAAAGATATTTGATCGATCCTCTGTATAATACAATAAGACTTTCATATATTTTATTCATTCATGATGATGACTTTCATCAAGGGAAACAGAACATATAAAATTGTTTTTATGCAGATGTGATTTATATCGTTGATAAGCTAACAGTTGTAAAATCCATTATCTCGTAAATATTTTATAGTAAACACGTGATTTATTTGCCATATATATCGAAACATATATTCTACATCATGCATAAAAAATTTCCACATCGCACCCCCATGCAATTGTGTAAAAATAGTACACTTCAATCTTTTTCTTCGCTTAAATTTTTTCATTGTTTCGGTCGAAATGAATAGCAATGGTCTTGCTAAATTGAAATCCCAGATTTGCGCGCGCACACAACGAATAAATGAAATTCAGGAAAAAAATCGTCATCATCGCCCTATTCCTCGATGTGCAAACAAACAGGGAGCCAAAAAAACCCGCAGCACCCGTACTTTCCTTCGACAACTAGAAAAACAGCCAAAGAAACGTGTACGCGCGTGCGTAGCGTTCGTGTGGGGGTGTACGCACGTGAATTCGATGACGCACGAGAACTCTGAAAATCGCGGCGGCCTGACACACACGCACACACACGCACACACACACACGCACACGGTCGGAACAGTATAGAACAGTATAGTACAGAGAATGGAAATGGAAAGCGCGCGCTTTGGTACACGTATACCCGATTGACGCTTAATAAGAGAAAGAGAGTTGAAACGCGTATTCTCCCCACCTCCCTTTGGTTGGCCGACTACTGGGAAATTGCAAAAGCTCTCCGGTGTACGATCGGCTGTGCTGCAGGTGAATTCGGAATTGAGCGATCGATAAACGCACGCGCGCTTGTATTAGCCGATCAAAAACCTTGTTCCTCCTATGTACCGAGTGTTTGCGGCGAATGAGAGACGAAGGAGCGAGTGAGAGAGAACGAGATAGGTATCACATTAGCGGTTGTTATGCAAGACATCGGTGCTGCTGATGATTAACTTATCGAGCGAGTATCGCAACAACTCTTCGGTATCACTAGGTGGGCCCCACCCTCGCGACTGTTTAGTACAATATCTCTTGTTCAGTAATGCGATGGCTACTTCAACCAATATTCTATAATTATGATTCGACTTGATTATGGACTAATTTTACTGTTTGGGTATGATCTATTGTTTAAAATTAAGAGTAAATACGATGAGCACACAGCGCGTTTCTTTTATATAGCTAACAGGTTGATTTTTCATTTACAGGCAAGTGAGGCCCACACCCTCGGCTCAAGCGAGTGTAAACATCAGTCGACAAGCGTATAATAGTTATCGTTGCACGAGAGAAAGCCCTCTATCTCGATCCTATTTTCGTCATTATATAGACTTAGTCGTTTTTGACAGGCGCCGGTAGCAGCAGCAACAGCTTTTTTTTTCTCTCCCCTTTATTTTTGGCCGACTTTAGCGAGAAGATACGAAGTTGCTGCGGCCGTTAGAGCGATTGATTTTGACGGCGATCGATGGGGTCATACTTTTATTGGGAAAACGTCGGGACTAGCTTGACTGTGTTGAAGGCCTTAGAGAGAAGAATGTTTGCTCGACGTGTACAGAGCGAACCCAACCCCAGGAGAGATAGAGCATGCTTCGAAAATTGTTCTCTATATAGGTACCGACCAAACTTTCGATCCAAAATTCTTCGTGCCAGAGGAATTTTTCTGAAACGACATCTGTCGTGTCAATATTTGAAGAAGCTTACATTTTCAATTTTCTTCACTCAAGATAGTGTAATAGAAACATTGAACCTAAATTGCAACCAAAATCAGTTAGAAAATAAACTGAGAAATTATAATGGAAGCTATGATTTTTTTTCCTGGTGTCTCTATCCTGTACCTGAACTAACCAATTTTTCGAGACTCGCGCGTATGCGCACGCGTCTTCGGCACCTTCGGTGCTCGCCGACTAAATTTAGATGGCGCACCGACTAAAATTAGGCGGCTATAGGAATTGTTCGAGTCTACGGCTTTGAGCTCTTGAAATTTTTATCGACGACAAAGCTTTTCACACATTCCCTTAATTCTTTAATGCGTATGATTGTTTAGTTTGTAATTTTATCATCGACACACATAGATTTTATTATTGAATGTATATTTTGATATGTTTTACTGGCATAAAAATATCACCACTAGCAATTAACTTATAGTTCTAATTTTTTTACTATTGAAATATTATTAGTAATAATTGTAACTAATTATTCAGTAAATTGTATCTCTGAGCTAAAGTTATAATTACACTTATTATTTCTACTTCAACTTTGAAGAGCAATAATGAAAAACTCGCTGGGTGCAAAACTAATTTTTTAGAGTTCTTACATTCCTAGACCGCGATAGTTTATGTCTAGTTTCTAAAATACCATTCCTTTATTCACATGTAGAGGAATCAAATCAATATCAAATTTCCTTAAATAATAATTCATTCTAATATACATAAAATTATGCTTTGTCAGTTTAGTAAGTAATAAGAATAGTATGCTAGTTCTTTATACTGTTTAAAAATTGTAAATTTTATGTAAATATCAAGTATATTAACCTATAGACCCTCGGTCAACACGAATATATGAATTCTCCGGATAAATATTTTACAAGACAAATTGAACGATCGCGTGGACAGATACGAGTATCTTTCATCGTTGTACATACAAAGCGCTTAATACAACCTTATGAAAGAAAAGTCCATAATTTTTCGCTTAAATAAGCCTCACCAGTGTTCACAAGCGCAATTTCATGGCCAACGACTTCTCCGCCACCCAACCCCCCCCCCCCTTCCCCAAAAAAGAAAAAGACCCAAGATCAAAAAAAGAAGACTAGGCCAATCGCATGATTTACAAATTGCGGAACATCATTGTCAAAGATAAATTTCGTTAAAATCAGCGACGCGAACGAAATCAGAAATAATCCGAGATGAAATAGTTGAAAGAGGAGAAAAAAGGGGGTTGGGTTGAAGTTGGAAGTACAGAAGTGGGAGGGAAAAGGGAGAAGGTGGATAGGAAGTGTCCCCCGCTCTGTTAACCTTCCGGACGACTTGTTTGCCGCAATCGTGACTTGCAACGACGTTACGCGAGTACTCGACCAAGACTGGATTAAGTGAGGAAGAATTACCTTTTTTCCATCGGTTTTTTCCTTGTGCTTTCGAGGAAACATTAGAGCGAGAGAGCAAGATAGAGAGAGAGAGAAAGAGAGCAAGAGAGCGAGAGAGAGAGAGAGAGAGAGAGAGAAATTGCTGCCAGTAATGAAAATGGAAAGCGAGGAACCCCCGAGGGGTTTTTTCGCCTTTTAATTGGATGAACACGTTTTTGAACTCCACTGACCCAACCGATTTTGCTATAACGAAACTGGTTTTGAGGACTGGTTTTGTTTGATTGTTCGTCGTGATTTATTTCAGATGCTTCTTTTTTATTCATTAATAGACTAGGCGAATTTAATTAAAAAACTGTAATTAAAAGCTTTTTTTGTTTGCGCAATGGTTGATATAACTGAGCATTTTAAGAATTTTATAATTATTCATCGTAAAGAACCGAAATAGCAAAAAGAATTGAAACAAAAGATTTAATTATATTCAGCACTATAAGCTTTTGTTCTTTGCACACTGCACCAATTTTGTATACTATCATTATTATATTGCTTATTTTCCAGATATTTATTTTACATATATTATGCATGTAATAACTGTAGAGGTATAGCCACGAGCTACATTTTGTGCATAGTTCAGGGCGCTTACGCATTAATATTGAATCAGCAATGCTTCATGCAAACCGAACTATTCCTCTTATCAAACTGAATTATTCTCGATAGGTGATTTTTCATTCCTTTTTAGATTCTCAGTTCAATATTATATGAAAACCATTCTATAATTTATTCAGCCTTCAAGCGGTCGATGAAAAAGCATCGATAAACATGCCGTTGTGTTTAAAAATTTTTGTACTAGAAAAAAAAGAAGGATAGACACCGAAAACGTTTCGGAGAAAGCTCGACTTATCCACGGTCTTAGCTGTTAAGCCACGCTGAAAAAAGCTGACAAACAACATGGAACGCAAAAAGAATCAACAAATGCGAGCGCACTGGCACAATAAAAGGAGAAATAAAGAAACAGGATAGTTGAGCGAGTCAGGCACAGCGTGGAAACGAGGGAGAACAGGAGAGGAAAAAGGAAGGCAACGAGAGAAACAGCGTTGGGCGCTCCGCGATGCTCCAATGAAATATTGATCGTCGGAGGCGCGCGCAACACCTGCAGCCATCCGACCCACCCTTAACACTCTCTCTCTCTCTCTCTCTCTTTCTCTCTCTTCTCTCTCTCTCTCTCCCTCCCTCCCTTGCTCTGCCTCGCTCCCGCTCGCTCACTCGTACCTTGGCACGCGTTCGCGCATCCCCCAAGAGAAAGAAGAGAAGCACATTCACGTACACACACACTATAGCCTTGGGTCTGCCAAAAAATTCTCCTCCTCTCTCCCTTTGCGCTCTAAGCACTTTGTTCCTACGTAATTTACTACTGACGCGATCTCAGAAAAGGCAAAGAAAAAAAAAACATTATTTTTAAACGGAGACTGAAAAGAAAAAGATTTTTATGTACTTTTATTACTTAATTAGTCGGTTAAGTTGTAGTTTATCTAAATAAACGTTGTTATAACTCAAGTTTCAGTTAAAAAAAATATAATGAACATATACATTCTCCATATCCGAGGTAGTAAAACCGTCCCTCGCCAGCATATCATTTTATAAAAACATAGAAATTTCAATTAAGCAAATCAAACAGAATGTTTATTTATTAAAATGTGAAGAGTGCACGGAGAAAAACTGATCTATAGGGAGACCGAAAGAGAAATGTGGAGTACATACTCTATCCAAGAAATAGTTGGCAG
This sequence comes from Megastigmus dorsalis, assembly GCA_900490025.1. Taxonomy (NCBI): domain Eukaryota; kingdom Metazoa; phylum Arthropoda; class Insecta; order Hymenoptera; family Megastigmidae; genus Megastigmus; species Megastigmus dorsalis. Next base: position 30,822 of record UELU01143644.1, read on the forward strand.
GAAAGAATGGAGAGGCGAAAGCAAAAAAGGCGCAAAACGATCGATGATATGGAGAGGCTTGCGGGTGGAGTTCTTGCGCACTTTGCGATACTTGCAGTGCCACCGCCTTTGCTGTTTGTGTACAGGAGATACGTCATGAGTGGCGGAGGATTTTTCTTTATTTTGAAAAACCGAACCGGCTCCATTTCAAATACGAGCTGAGCTATTAATGCGAGCTGAGCGCCAATGGGGGGAGAAGCGATATTTGAAAGTGGATTATTTCAACAGATTTTATAGGATTTGATTTACCCGAAGTTTGAAGGAATCACTTTTTTTTTTCGCTTATTGAGGGTAACGCTCTGAGGTTTTATTGTTTTTATAAGGATATTCCTGTTCAGTGATTTTGACGCTTATTGGTGTTTTTGCAGGGATATACCTGGTTTACAAGGTATGAGCATATTGCGAATTTTTGAATTAAATTACTTGAAATGTGTAGGGTTGGGGTGCGTTCCGAGGATAACGAATTATTCCACGGTACTTTGGATGCTGAAGCCAAACTTGTGTGTTTCACTGATAACAGTTGAGGAAAACAATCACTAATCGGAAAATGTATTACCATTGCTATTAAAGAAAATGTATGAAAATCTTTTTAATGAAGAATTATGTGGGAAAAAATTCAGAGAGCAAACAGCTATCGGTTGTACAAATAACCACATTTTCTGTTAGCACAATAATTAGACGCAAAGAAGCATCCATAGCACACTGTACTTTAATACAACAGAGTGTGGGCTATTCGAATGTGCACCGCCTAGCATGCAAACAAATATAAATGTTACGACTCTAGAACAAGCTTTAGGCTATAATACAGTGTACACGATACACATACACCACACGGCAAGACAACAAGAAGTCGGTTAAATAAACGTCCGAATTTCGGGGGCAGCGAAGCGCATCTAGGCGAATATCGCCTCGACTCTTGTATTTCCTTTTTTCGTCTCTTTTTTTTCAAATAACCTTCTATTGGATTTTCATGTCATACGTCCCTAGTGCTGCTGTCGACCTTCTCTCTCTCCCTCTCTCTTTCTCGTCCAACACGAGCCCTTTAACCGACGAAGGCTCACGCTTGATTAAGCAAAACATTGGTGATCCACAAAACCCACGAGGTGAAAAAAGAATTGGGTTTCGAACTCCCCCCGACCAAACATCTTATGGCAAACTTATTGACCCAATATAAAAATGTCGTTACTAATATTTGAAAATTAACGAGTTTTTAATTGGGTATTTGATGTTGATTGGAAATGAACGAGTGTGGCTTGAGTGTACCAGAGTGTACCAGAATGGAAAAATAGAAATTAAGCTTTGTTGAAATGTTGAAATTGTCTAAATTTCTACTCGTAGTAAGTATTCTGTGCGCAAATAAAAAAATCAATTGTGCAGTACCTGAATTTTAGTCAAAGATTATTATACAGTCTGTAATAACAATAATAATAATAATAATAATAACCTTAAGTAATGACTTATCTGTAATATACAATTGAAATAAATGACAAGGTAATGAAAACAAATAGATGACAATTACTCGGAGCACGTTCATTATCTGGTCGAATTTTATTCGTAGTGTTTACTAAACATTTAAGGATATAATAAGTGATATTTATTCGCTTTAATTCACTCTGACAATAAATCTTTTAAATGATATTTTAAACAAACACATTACAAAACAGTTTACAATGGATTATTCTATAATGGAACACAAGCAACATTATTCAAAAGTTTAATGAAAAAAGAAGCCTTCAGAGAAATGAAATCCATCATTTACGACTGGTCCACAATACCCTAACGCAGAATAAAACCCCTATTTCTTCTAGACAATGCAACCCTTAACTATAAGCAATTACCTATTCTCTCTGCTTCTCCTTCCTTCTATCTCGACCTTACTCTCCCTTTTAGCTGTACATAGCAATCCATTCATAAGTTGTAATAATGAAGAGAAAGAAAAAAGAAGTATATATATAAAGAGGAAGACGCGACCTGAAGAAATAAATAAAGCAGAAGCCAACATACATGCCCTCGCTATAAATTTAAAGCGCAAACGGAGAAAGAAAGCGAGAACCCATTGTTCCACCATTACGAGGACAACGACGCAATTTGCGATAGTAATTAAAAAGCTCGCTTGACTGCCGCACACACATATAAAGGCATACAAAGCCTAGTCCACGCTCACCTGCACGTACACACACACACACACACACACACACACACACACACACACACACACACACACACACACACACAC